>APFE030586903.1:96830-114751 GCA_000404065.3 Pinus taeda
TTAACAGAGTTAGAAATACCATTGCATAAATACAATGTACCAACCTTTTCGCCTTTTGCTATTACCAGGGCTCCTTTGGTGACCTTCCAAGATTTATCTGTGAAAGTTGTCACATAACCTTCACCGCGTAACTACCCTGTTGAAATCAGATTTTTCTTTAGATCTAGAACATGCCTTACCTCCTTTATTAGCCATTGGTTTCCATTCTACTGTTTTACAAGAACCTTACCCATTCCAACAATTTTACAGGGTTTATCATCACCCAAACGGACTTTTCAAAAATCACCTTGAACATAGTCATGTAAGTATTTCTTATTAGGTGTGGCATGGAATGAGGCCCCTGAATCTACCACCGAGGAATCAGTAATATTTTCGAAAGAAAGAACCAAAGCATCTTGTAACACCTCACCTGTCAGATTTGCTTCATGATTGTTTTCTTGCTATGTATCTCCTTCTTTTCCCTTTCGAGATCTACAGTCTTTATTTAGGTGTCCTTTCTTTCCACATTTCCAGCACACTATCCTCGATCTAGACTTGGATCTACCTTTCCTTGATTTACTGCGATATCATGAGATCTTTCCTCTTTCCATTTTTCTTCCCCTAGAATCTGCACTCAAAGCATTACCCGATGTCTCACTAGAGCTTTTCCGTCACATTTCCTCACTCAGGATAGCACTGAGAACATCATCAAACTTTAAAGTACTAGATCCAGAAACAGAGTTACTAATGGCCATTACTAAACCATTCCAACTTTCTAGTAATGGGCACAAGAATAATAGAGCTCTAACTTCATCATCAAATTTTACCCCTACAGAACATAATTGACTTGTAACAATATTAAAATCATTTAAATGGTCTACAACATATCCACCTTTCGACATCTTCATATTAAATAATCGTTTGATAAGAAATACCTTGTTTGATGCTGAGGGCTTTTCATATAGTTTCTCCAACGCCTTAATCAAACCCTCTGTCATTTTTTTCTTTGAAATGTTGAAGACGACTGACACTGCGAGGCACAAGAGTACTATTCTGAGTGCCTTTCTATAGAGAAGCTTCCACTCTTCATCTGCCATACCCATTGGAATCTTTGTTTTTCCGCCCAAAGGTAGGTATAGATCTTTCTGATACAGATAATTTTCCATCTGCATCTTCCACAATGAGAATTTTTGGCCATTAAATTTCTCGACCCTAAAGTTACCATCTTCCACCATTTCTACCACTCGAACTAGGAACCCTTCTTTCCTGTGAGTTTATCAGCCAAATAGGCCTTCCGCTCTAATACCAGTTGTTAGAGAAATTATATATTACAGAGAAATGGAACACATAAAAATATTGCAGAAATATAAACATAGAAAATGCATAAAACAAGAGAGACATAGATATACGTGGTTCACCCAGTTTGGGTTACGTCCACCCCGAACAGCCAACCCTTCCTTTCTATTATCCAGCAAAATAAAGAGACACACCCTATAGCAGGTCTGTTGTAATACCCTCTGTTTTCTCTCATAGTCTCACCTCTCTGCTTCTCTCTCGGAGAATACACATCTATTACACAGCCTCAAATACAATGCCCTCATATGAAGAGAGGGCTTGCCTTCTAGGGAAAAATACCCTAAACTAAACATAAGTTCTACCATCAGATCATCCGCCTAATGAATGTCCCAGATTGACTAGAAATTACTATACTTTTACAAGGCAAATTTACATATGTTTTTTGCTTCAGGGGATTGTTGGCCCCTGAACACCCTAGCCGGGGGGGATCGGCCCCCCCGAAGCCTCCGGGGGGGGGGAGCGGGACAAGTCCCCCCTACACCCTCCCGCGTGGAGGGGTGTACAAACTTCCTAGGATATACATCCGGCTGAAACAAAGACCTCTAAATAATCATGCTACATACTCAACATTAATCGCAACGCACTGAAAGTCTACCTTGAACTCCACATACTCCTACAGTTCGGAAAATACAGTAGGTGAAAATTGCAGTTTGCAATTGATAGCCATGCATATGTTAATTTTAATAAAGATCTAGAAGATCATGTTATCCTTGATGCCTTGAGCATCCTTAGTCACCCATAGCGAAGCAGACTTCGCTGCTTCTAGTAGCTCTAGTGTGACCGAGGAGAGTTGATTGTCTTCTGGCAGCACGCAGGCTACCAGCACAATGGATAGCAAGAGTCACGCATAGTGGAAGGTCTAACTGAGCTCTTGTGTCTCGTGGTAGTTCACAAGGAACCCACTGCGTAGATAGCACACCCAATTAAACTGGACTCCTTTGGCGTATTGGGCTACCAGAGCGATGACGAGTACCTACACTTCATCTGCACGACACTTCCGCATAACTTTTCTTGCCAAGATCTGCGTGTCCACCTTTATCGTAGGGTCGCAGATACTCGAGATGGCATAGCCATGCAGCTTCTTCACAAGCTTGAATTTCTCCTTCTTGGCCTCTGCAAGGGCCTCCTCGCCACCTTTTTCCACCAAACATCATGGTCAGATTCTCTATTGTATAGGGCAGTCATGTGATCCTATGGATCAACCTATCAGTGATGGGTATCGTCTCCTCCAACCACAGACACCCATTATGCACCAAGCATAGCAATTGC
Source organism: Pinus taeda (assembly GCA_000404065.3). NCBI lineage: Eukaryota > Viridiplantae > Streptophyta > Pinopsida > Pinales > Pinaceae > Pinus > Pinus taeda. The sequence goes on from APFE030586903.1 coordinate 99,435, forward strand.
TTGATGACCAATTCTATAATGGGTGTGCGATTATAATGCAGCACCCATATCAGGTTGAGAAAACTTGCTTTGTCTTAACCCCTTAGGCACTTCTGTGGTTCCAATGTAGTCATCCTAGTGTTTGTGTGAACAACACGCTGCATTAGTTGTCCTATCACCAAGTGCGATAAATTGTCATTGTCAGCTAAGTCGTAATATTCTAGTTTCAACACAGGAACCCGCCGCAAGCACGGACCTTCAAAGACAATATTGTCCAGCAGCAGAGGTATGTGTGCAGCAACCTTGCTTTCATCGATTTCCTGTAGCACTTTGGGCTTGCCTTTGCGAGGAGGGATGTACTCGGAAAACTTAGTGATAGGGTCACCACCCTTGACTTCAATGTCCTCCACTTCCACCCCCAAATCCTCCTTATCCATGAGGATGTCCTCAATTTCTTCGTCCTCCAACTCCAAGTTAATGGTTTTTCCCTTCTCCTGTGCGATGGGCTTGTCCATGTTGGGATTCTTCTAGGTGATGAGCGCATTGGTATCATAACCTACGTTCCCTTCTTATCCTTCACACTCTCTTCGGTTGGGGTAGGCTTCAGTCTAGGCATCCGTGGTGACTTGGGGACTTCAGCCAGTACCTTTGCAACCTTTGGGGCATCTCCTTCTACCTCCATAACAACGTCCAGCACAACCCCCTCGACTGTTACTTCTTTGGCATCCATAGCTTCAAATCCTGGGATAAAATCATGGATGAAATTTCAGTTGGACTCTGGAAATCGATCAAACAATGGGTAGTCAAGCAATTCTTCGAAGAATGCTTGGATCATGCATGTCTGAGAGCTCACCAACTCAGTGTTCAAAATGCCACTTGTTTTTCATTGGGCCTCCACCTATAATTTGTAGGCCATTTTGAATTCAAATCTGATCATTCCCCCCACATTCGGTTCATTAATGTTGGATTGGCGGTAAATTCCCAATGATATTACCCAAAAATTTTGTCTTAAATGTCAGCCGCCCACTCCATTTGGCTACATTCTCATCGTCAAATCATAAATAATGACTTTAATGATCATTTTCTGGCTAACCTGCATAGTTTTCCCTAGGTAGCGCAGCTCTCTTCACGCTGTCGTGAACCTTGTGACATTGCCTCGTTCTGCACAATCTTCCAATCACATAGTTCTCCAACCTAAGTATTGTAGTTTATAGTCTCGTACTCCTTTCAACTGCCTAGAGTGCTAAGACTATTGTACCTTCATATAGTCATCTGGCCAGATCACAAGTGTATGGCTTCAATCAGCTGCCATTCACCTTTCATGTCAAGGGATCTCTATTCAATTTAACCAATCGAACTGCTCCATCGTTGGTAGTCTCCTTAATGACATAGGGCCCTAGCCAGTGCATTGTAAATTTCCCTAGAAATTTATCAAACTTGTGGTCATAGAACAAAACTAGATCATTTACCTAAAAGGTGCATAGTTTAATGTGTCGAACATGCCATGCTTTTTCGCACCGCTTTTGGACCTATTCGTGAAATACAACCAGAAATCCTTCTTCCTCACACTCAGCAAGCTGCGCGAGGCTCTCTTCCAAGGCTCTGTGATTCGTCATACCTATGAGTGCCTCTATGTGTAGACTAGGCACAATGTATTCCATGGGCATCACTACTTCAGCACCATATACAAGCCTTAAGGGTGTCTAACCTGTCAACGTTTTGCATGTCATTCGATAGGCCCACAGTACTATGAGTATGCACAGGTCCTAATCACTTTGCTGAGCATTTCAAACCTTGGTAAGCGCATTATCCAACACATTATTTAATGTTTCTTTCGTCTCATTAGCCTGTGAGTGATAAGGCGTGGTTTTTTGCTAATACACCTAAAATTCCTCTGTCAGTGCGTTGATCGTCTCGTTCAAAAATTGCGTACCATGATCACTCATCAAAACCTTTGGACACCCAAATTGTGCCAGTACATACTCAAAGAGAAAATTTGTAGTGGTCACACCAAGGTTGCATGCAGTAATTTCACACTCCTCGGTGCCTCCAAGTTAAGTATCACTGTGATCTTCATAGGATCTACCATCAGCCCCTATCTACAAACCACATGACCTGCAGAGTCCCAAAAGGAACACAAAATAAACATTTCTTCAGATTGAGCACAATCTGGCACCTTTGACAAGTATATAACATTAAGCACAAATTGGCCACATGGTGTTTTACCAACCCGAACACAGTCTAGTCATCAAAGTACACCTCCAGAAACTTATGAATGAAGTCTTTGAATGCAGCAACGACTACGTGTGAAAAATCGCAGGTGCAATCTTCAATCTGAATGGCATTACAGTGTACTGAAAACATCCCCATTCAGTGGCAAAGGTCATCTTGCTTCTATATTCATGCGCGATTTTGATCTAATGGTACCAAGAAAACCCATCAGTGAAGGAGTACACTTCCTGGCCACCTACATTATCCAATACCTCATCAGTGAATGAAGTAGGGAAAGGATCATGCACACAGGCATCATTCAACATCCTGAGATCTACGCATATCCTTATTTCATCCTTCTTCTTCTTTTCCTGTACCACCATTAGGCTCACCCAATTAGATTCTTCTACGAGCTCAATGATGCCTGCCGTGAGGATCTTATCTAGCTCTAAGTGGACCTTCTCCTGATACTTCGGATTGCGACAATAAGGTCTTTGCTTAACCGACTTTGCTTCAGGTTTTGACATGATATTCATAATTCCCATGTCTCCTGTTATCCCCTTTAATCCCATAAACTTGGTAAGGAACACATCCTGGTATTCATGGAGCAATTCGGTGACCTTATCTACCGTTGTCTCATCTCAGTAATCTCCAATCTTCATGAATTTAGGCTCCACCTCTATACCAATATTTACCTGTTCCATTTCAGGGATATCAATATTTCGGTGGTCATCGTCTTGTTCTTCAACTATCACATTATAGCAGTGTTGTATCCTAAAGATCTTGTGGTATCCTAAAGATTGTTGCTTTAAACTCTTATAGTGCTTCGTCAATACATTCAAGCCCATCTTCGAAGCTAAACATCATTATGAACCATTCATACAGAATATCCCAATCACCTATGCCATGGTAGAGCTCTGTCTCCAAGTACCAGTTCATCAGGATGACATCCAACGTGTGACAAAATAAGTGCACCCATTCAGGTTGGAGCTTCGTGCCATAAGCCTTAGCCCATTTGGTCAAGTGTGCACACGAATCATGCTTCACGTCATACTTGTCTGTCACTTGTACCTTCGGTTTCCCAAAGCATGTTCTCATCATCCTCCTGCACTTGTGCTAATTATCAAAACTACCCTTGTGTGTACCCCACCACCTGACAAGCGTAGCGTGCAATTCCGAGTCTAAAGCCTGGAAGCACTGCTTCTCTGGTACTTCCCTCTCAAATGCATCCAAAAACACGTCCACATCATTCAATCCATCATAAGTGGGTATATTTCATACCTCTGATGACACACAATGCAGCAGCCAGGTCATCATGTTACAACTCAGCTTAGTTACTTCATGTAGCTAATTCTAGCAGCGCTCTAATTATTCATCTGAGTCTGAGGTGCAAGAACTCTCACGATCCCATGTAATTTGGCCATCCACTATTGGATTCAACCAATATTGGTCTTGCATTCTTATTTTATGTATGCATTCCAAATCATCATCGCCTACGTAATCATGGACTGGTTCAGTATAGCGCGATCCCTCAATGGGATCTAGGGGTACTATTACGCGAAGCGATTTATTTTCAAATATCATCTTTTGCTTCTTTAGGTTGATTAACCCATTCATGTTAGTAGCCTAATCAATGCCAAGGAGCACAAGGTAGGGGTTGCTATCATCCACAATTTATATCACTTCAAAGTCAGCCAATGCGCTCGTGCATTCAATATCTATAGTTACTCCTTGCAACCATCCCATGGGGATGATTTTCTGTCGATTTTCCATCCTTAACTGAATCGGAGATCACTGTAGTGTGGGTCTCCCCATCCACTCCCAAGTATAATTTGGCAAAATGTTTGCATCTCACTCCAGATCTAGAATAACCTGATCCATTTCATATTCTCCTATTTGCATGATGAATCTCATCTCATGCCCTATCCTTGCCTTATACTTACCAATCTTTCATACCATGCGCAGTTCACCTGGAGCATTTCTGGCACGTCTATTTATAAGTTCTTGTAACCCCTACACACCCTTGCTATCATGCAACAACCTCATGTAGGTCTCTAAAAAGGTTGTAAGTATAAAAGGGCCCATTTCCTAAATAGGCTTATCCCGACTCACTCAAGTAGAGGCTTCAGCGAAACTATTTTTTGCTTCCATGAACGTTTCATGTGCACGGTCCAAATCAAATTCAACCTCCTTCACCAGAGCTTTGCAAACCCATGCGCCATCTTCGGGTTATTTCCCCTTATCTTCAGCCATTACAATTCCACTTCAGAGCACTATATTTACATTTAGATCCTCTTCACAAGGCTCAACCCTCATTATCTGCAAGTTATGAGTTGGCTGTGGTGGTAGCACCCCTTTGTCACGTATCCTCACTATTATAGGATAGTCCTCGATCTCATGATCAAACTGAGTACAATATTGCACGACGGATGTGTTGGGTTAGTGCATTCATGGGCATAGTGTCCTAGTCCTCCACAACTATAACAGATCATCTATCCTTGACATCTGTCAGCTCCTCCTCCACCTCGACCTTGCTCGCACCCCTCAAAGCCTATTCGTGTCATCCCAACACTTTGTTTAGGGGGCGACATCTTTTCCTGAAATCTATAGGTGGGTGTTCTATCCATCATCAATTCATAACTTCAGCAGTTGCACTCATCATGCCCTAATAACCTAGAGAAGTTGCAGAACAGTTACTGCAGTGTTTGTACAAACTTCTACAGCAAATGACAGTCATCAATCGTATGTTTCCCTACTACCTGCCATATAGCATACAGCAACAAAGGCCTCATGCTCGGTCCTAGTTGGGCTTCCCACCTGAAACACATCGATCCTTCTCCTATAATATAGTTCACAAAGACTGGGAAATGGTCTTTGTCATGCCCCTGACCCTTACATTTTAGGCACCATATCTCTTCATGCACCTCCAGTAGAACTGTTTTGTCCTGCTTCAAGATTTGCATTTCGAGGCAAAGATTTTGCAAATGCGCATGGATCTGCTGAGCCCCCAAATTCGGATCTTGCATCGGTGTTTCATGCAGTCTTATTGCGATCTCCAAGGCCTCTACCTAAGTCGTAATCTTTTGTTGTGATAGTGCAACCCTTAGGTGAGGCAGAAGCAAAGCCACGAACCACTCATAGTGCTTTCCATCTATTAATTTCATATTAGATTCACCAATTTTACACTTCAATCTTTGATCAAATTCCCAAGGTGTCTAACCTAGCTTCATCATGATTTCCTTGAACCTCACAATCGACTGCACCTCATATTTAGGCATACTAAACTCTTTATTCAGCATGGTCTAGATCTCTGCCAACCCATCGTTTGGGTTATAATTACAATACTTGATGTACCAAGTTAGTGCGTGATCCTCTGAAGCACTAACCAATGTTTCCTTCTTCACGTGATCATCTATGATGCCCTAAGCTTCCTATACAGCTTTTACGATGAACAAGAACTAGACCGGGTCCTCATTTCCAAAGCCCTTAAACAAAGGCAGCTTCCCTAAATTCGCCATGTTGAACAGTGGTGGATGCGGTGGTCATGTGGGAAAAGTCGCAAGTGATGGTTGTGAAGTTGGAGGTGGTGTAGGTGGAGGTGGTAGTCATAGGAATCCTTGTTTTATCAACTGAACTGCACTTCGCAGAGAATCTTGTGCTACTCCCTCTTCATTACTCAAAGGAGGTGAAATTAGTGGGTTATATTTAGGGCCCTTTCTTCCTTCATTCCTGTAAGTCTTTCCACTTCACGTAGCTCTGAACATAAAGGTAGCTGTATAATCCATTTTTTGCACAATAACATCTTAATCCAAGTATTTAAAGACTTCAAGTTCTTATCTCGCAAAAAATTGTAAAAGTGTTGCTTCGCATTGTTGTAACTAACTGAGGTATCAACTACAAATTCAGTCACAAATTCTCCTATGATACAATTGAGCCAATGATTGATAGTGCGGGCGATCTTATCCTCAAAAGCTTCCGTCTCTGTACTAGCTCCAGGGTCCAGACAATAGGACTATCAAGCCTCGACCATCATCGACTATCTGCCAGCTTCGTGATCCACTTGTATAACTCAACTAGAAAGGAACATAAAAAGATCTTATGGATTTCTGTATACAAGTACCTATCTAGCCACTATTCCTTTGTCAGTCGTGTGTTTCTATTCTCTTGCGCCATGAATTCGTGGATCCTTCTATCCAACTAGTCCTTGATCTCTTTCTTAGTTGGATTCTAGTGATACGACATCACACATATCTCTTGCAGATTCCAGTCCTGACAACACAACCATTTGTTGGCTTTGTGGGCCATTACCCAGGTGCAACGTTAATTAGCTAAACAAATCCCTACACTACTGGCCCTTTCGGCATCATCCTACAGAGCGCGAATTGAAGTCTCACCTGAAGCAGTATGGGGGGATGCTAGAACCAAGTTTCTGCACCTTGAGATGGTGGTGATGTCACTTTATACCTTTTTCCCCTACTTTCATGTAGGTTTCTAAGCCTTAGGGCTCTATCAAGCTACCCTTTATTCCTTCCTTTGATACCTTTGGGAAGGTGTACGATTGACCTTCACACATTCCTAACCCATTGTCCAGGTACTTTTGCGCCACTATGACAATGTATTGTATAGGTTCCTAGGTTATCTCAAGTGTTTTATTTATCTTAATAATCAATCACAGTTAGTGCTGCGTAAACTGATATCCTTACTTGCGTTCAATTAACCAAGACAAACACATTTATCTGCGCATTAAATAAACATTGTAAATTAAAACCAAAAAACAATATAATCAGATGCATTAAAAAGAACTAAATACACAATAATTGCAGAATACCTCTCTTTATTGATATCTTCTAGTTTAATACAGATTCTATCTACCCTGCGCACACAGTTGCAGGGGTTCACGCACTCAGATGTGGACTTCCAACCTAGGCCTCTGCGCACTCATCTGCAGAGCTTGTAAGACCCGAGAACACTTAGACTTCTCCACTCTACTTCGCTACTTCCTTCCTTTCTTCCCTTATTTAACTACTTACAACTTACTTACATAGCTCCCTTTTATAAACTCCCATGGTCCGTGGACCATGGGTGGATCTTTATAGCCGACTTGACACTTTACAAAATAAGGGCGGACAACCCTTTATGACACTTGAAACCTTCGCTCTTCACGACCAAAAAATGCAGAGACTTTACAACTTTATTACAAATTATCCCAAAACATGGGATTTTAGCCCCAAAACTACTCTTGGGGGAACCCGTTCCAAACATAGACCTAATTCTGAGGCACAATCCATTGTGGGGTTCAAAGAGATTGTCGTGAAGCCTGGTGAGACACCCTAGGAGTTGGAGCAAAGATTGAAGTGAAAAATCCACAAAGATAGCATGAATTTGGAAGATTGGCAACACCATGAATGGTTTGTGGTTGTTGTCCTGCCTCATCTAAGTGTTGCACTGTCACAAGAGAAGGTTGGGAATCAGGCGGAAGCTTTGGAGATTTCAATTATATTAGATGAAACTTTGATGCTAGGTGCTAACCTAGGGATTCAACAGATTCATGTACAGTTGCAGAACGTCTGCTTGGAGATGTAGATTCTAAAGAATGATAAGACAATTCAACCTGAGGTACACGAAGAATTCTAGTGCCTGAAATGCAAAGTTTAGGGGTATGACAAGTATCACTATCCAATATTTGTGAATTATGTTGCAACAGGGAGACCAATGGCTCCGAGGTTAGAGGCTGCAACAGGGCCAAGTACATGGCCTGTGCTACGGTGTGTTATCTGCAAGGTAGCTAGGAAACATGCAACCGACAACTGCCATCTTTTGCAGAAATTTGTACAAACACCACAACATATCTTCTGCAATTTTTGTTAATCAATAGGTCATGACGAGTGCAATTTCCATAGTTACGAATTAATGATGGATAAGACAACTTCATACAGGGTGTAGGAAGAAATGCGGACTCCGGACCAAGGCATTGGAGGAGCGGAAGGGGCGGTCGAGGCCAAGGTGGAGGAGGACCTGGTAGAGATCAAGGGTGGCTTATTTATTATAATTGTGGAGGACCAAGACACTACACATGAGAATGCCAGAATCTGACGCGGTTGTCATGTCGCTATTGTACTCATTTTGACCATGTGATGGAGGATTTCCCTATATTGTTAGCAAAAATATGTGAGAAGGGGGCACAACCTCAATGAGCGACTCAGAACCTGTAGATGATGAGGGTTGAGCCTCACGAAGAAGACCCCAAGAAAAATATTGTGCTGCAAAGTGGAGTGACGATTGGTGAGGATAAGGGGGAGTAGCCCAAAGAAGGCAAGCGGGTCCACAAAGCACTAGAAAGGGAGACCAGGTTTGATCTGGAATGCACAAAAAAAACATTTATGAAAGCAAAGAAAAGCTTCGTTGGGGCCTCTACCTCAGGAAGTCACAAGAAACCAGTTGAAGAAATGGACCCATCCTTGATTACCACATTCTTCGAGACCTGCAAGAAACTGCTCCGGAATCATATGGTTGTGAAGGGACTATAGGAAATGATCAATCGGTGCATTGGTAAGGAAAACACCACTTACAAACCACGCATAGTCAGAAAGCATGGTAAGCATAAGGAAAGGACTCGACGTGAGATGAGACTCACTGCGCAGATAGTAGAATACGAAATGGACCAACTTATCTTAGACCTAGGGTCCGACCCGAATGTTTTTCCGAAACAAACATGGGAATGAATGGGGAGACCTATGCTACAGTAGTCTTCGATTTAGTTAAGGATGGTGAATAAACAGAAAATCATCCTAATGGGGAGGTTGCAGGGGTTAATAATTGATATCGAAGGCATGAGCGAACTAGTGGATTTTGAAGTAATAGAGATTGTGGATGATAGCATCCCTACTCCACGCTCCATGGAATTGATTGGACCACTCACATGAATGGGGTAATCAACCTAAAGAAGCGAAAGATGATATTTGAGAAGAAATCGCTTTGTGTAGTGGTGCCACTAGATCCTGCAGAAGGACTGCGCTATATAGGACCGGTCCGCAATTATGAAAGTGATGACGATTTGGACCAGATTTACAAGATAATGACACAAGATGAGGATTGGGTGAATCCAATAGTAGACGAACGTATTGCATGGGACCGCAAGAGCTCCTACACATCAGATGAAGATGAGGAACTGGAGCACTAGCAGAATCGACTACATGATTTATCTACATTGTGCTGTAATATGATGACCAAGTCATTGTGATGTGTATCATCAGAGGTAAGAAATTTGCCTCACTATGATGGGTTAAATGATGTTGATCACTTTTGGGATGCACTTGAAAGGGAAGTACCAGAGAAGCATCATTTCGAGACATTAAATTAGGTACTACGTGCTACACCCACAAGATGGTGGGGTACACACAAAGATAGTTTTAATGATTGGCGCGAATATAGAAGGAAGATGAGAGTATGCTTTGGTCATCCAAAGGTGCAGTTAATAGAAAAATATGATGGGAGAAATGATCCGCGAAACCATTTAGCCAAATGGACTGAAGTGTACGAAGCAAAGCCTCAACCAGAATGGTTCCATCAATTTTGTCATACCTTAGATGTTATACCTATGAATTGGTACTTGGAGACATAACTCTACCATGGCACTGAAGAATGGGATTTTTTGCGCCAGGGATGTTTTATGACGTTCAGTCTTGAGGATGGATTTGAATCTATCGATCAAGCATTGCAGGAGGTTAAGGCAACCATTTTTAGGAAACCGCAAGATCCTCTAGATTTGATTCAACCTGATTGTATCACCCAGCTAAGCCACACGCTGGACTACTATAATGTCACAGCGGAAAAAGAAGAAGAAGACCCGAGGAAGATTAATATTCTATAGGCTGAAGAAGACTGCAGAGTTTAAGGACCAGATCTAGAGAACCTAAACATATCTGGGCCGCTCAAGGCCAGGCAAGCGAACATTGGCACGAAGGTAGAGCCAAAGTCTACAAAGATTGGGGACTACTAGGATGATGCAACATAAGGTAAGGTAGTTGAAACACTCCGCGAATATAAGTATATGTTTCCCACAAAGTTTTTAGATCTGAAAGGGATAACATGGGGCCTAGGTGTCATGAAGATCACCCTAAAAACGAGCGTGAAAACTATGAAGAAAAGACCTTACCACCTCAATTTGAAGTATAAAGAAAGGATCTGCTTAGAGTTAGATAAGATTCTAATGGCAGGTATTATTGAACAAGTGGAAGAATCTGATTGGGTAAGCCCAATAGTTGTTCATGAAAAGAAGCAGAAGGAAGAAATAAGGATATGCATAGATCTCACGAAGTTGAATGATGCATGCGTGCATGATCCCTTCCCAACCCTATTCACTAATGAGGTCCTGGATAATGTAGGTGGCTAGGAATCATACTCGTTCACTAATGGGTTCTCTAGGTACCATCAAATCAAGATCGTACCTGAGCATAGAGGTAAGATGACCTTCGCAACTTAATGGGGATGCTTGCAATATACAATGATGCCTTTTGGGTTGAGGAATGTGCCAACAATTTGTTTGCGCGTAGTCATTGCAGTGTTCAAGGATTTCATTCATAAATTTCTAAAAGTATACTTTGATAATTGGACAGTGTTCAGACTGTTGAAGTGCCATGTGGCAAGTATGCGCTTGATGCTAGATACATGTCGAAGATACCAGATTATGCTCAATCTGAAGAAATGGTTGTTTTGTATCCCTTTTGCTATCTTGCTAGGCCATGTGGTATGTAGACAAGGCTTGATGGTAGACCTTGTGAAGATCGTGGTCATAATCAATTTGGAGGCACTAAGAAGTGTGAAACATTTACGCGCAATGTTGGGGCATACGAGATACTATAGGAAATTTATCAAGAGCTATGCCCAAATCATTGCACTATGGAAAAATTTTTAAATAAGGATGTTATGTTCTGTTGGAATGAAGAATAGGATAAAAGATTGGATGTGCTGAAGGAGAAAATGGTCACCGCGCCGATCCTAGTCTTCCTCGATTTGAAAAAGGAATTTCATGTACATGTGGATGCGTCATGTATTGTGCTAGGAGTAGTATTGACACAGGCTGGTGAGGGGGACTTGGATCATCCTATAGCATTTTCAAGTAGGAAGCTGTCGAAAGCGAAGAAAAAATATTCCATGACAGAGCACGAAGGATTAGCTATGGTGTATACGCTCTACAAGTTCAGGCACTATTTGTTGGGTAGACACTTTAAGATGTATACGGACCATTCCGCGTTGAAATACCTGATCAACAAGGCTGTGTTGGGGGCAAAGATATGTAGGTGGTTGTTATTGTTCTAGGAATATTATTTTGAAGTTATTGTGAAACCAAGATGCTTGAATGTTGGACCGTATCATCTACCATGCATTGAAACATGGGAGGAGGCTACTGATTTGGAGGAAAGGCTACCTGATGCGCAACTCTTTACAGCGGGCATCGTGGACTGTCATTTTGAAGATATTATCCACTTCTGAATGACAAGAATGGCTCCAGAAGGTTATACAAGTCAATAGAAGAAGGAACTGGTAGTGTGAGCGGTAGATTTTTCTGTCATTGCAGGACACTTGTAAAAAATGGGATCAAATGAAGTATTGTGATGCTATGTGCCAAAGTTTGAATGAAACAACATCCTCACCAAGGCACATACTAGTGTTGTAGGAGGTCATTCTGCGGGTAAAGTAACACTATAGAAGACTTTATGCACTGGGTTGTGGTGGCCGACCTTGCATAAAGATTCAAAAACATATTGTAGGGTATGTGATGCATGCAAAAGGACAAGAAAACCCTCGCGTAGGGATAAGCTACCATTGAATCCGTAGATATCGTTATAACCCATTTGGTGGAGGCAGAACCTGTGAAGGACTATACAAAGGTGACAGCAACCAAACTCATCTGAGTATGTGCTGACAAGGTTTGGTTTTCCAAAAAAATTAATGAGTGAGCATGGTACACATTTTCTTAATGAGATGATCAGTGCGATGATGGAGGAATTTTAGGTTTACCATCAGAAGAGCACGCCATATCACCCGTAGGCTAATGGCATAGTAGAAGTGTTTAATAAGATACTGGAAAATGTGCTAACAAAGGTTTGCAATGCTCAAAGGAATGTCTGGGATGCGTGCGTACCCATGGTGCTATGGGCTTACAGGACGACTTGCAAGAAGCTGATCGGACAAATGTCGTTCAGACTGGTTTATGGCATAGGAGTTGTGATGTCGATGTCGTACATTGTACCTAGTCTGTGCATAGCGGCATTCACATGAATGGTGGATTACGGAGCCCTAGAAGAGAGGCATGTGCAACTAATGGAACTTGAGGATGATAGATTTCTAGCTGGATTTCATCAACAAGTTCAAAAGGAGCGTGAAAAGGCATGGCACAATCGACAAATCAAACTGTGCACCTTCATGGTAAATGATCTAGTTTTGTTATATGACAACAAGTTTGATAAATTTCGAGGGAAATTTAGGATGCATTGGTTGGGGCCCTATGTCATAAAGGAGGTTACCAATGGTGGAGCACTTCAGTTGGTAAATTGAATGGAGAACCATTTTCAGGAAGGGTGAATGGCAGCCGATTGAAGTCATACACTAGAGATCCTGCTAGATGAGTACATGATGGTAGCCCAACCTTAGCGCTCCAAGCAGCTGGAAGGAGGCGTGGGACTATAAACTATACTACTCGGGTTGGGGAGCTATGCAATTGGGGAACTGCATGGAATGCAGAAATTTCAAAGTGTTAGTAGTAACATGCAGGGAGGTGCAATACCCAAGAAGGGACCACATAAGGCAACCGGAAAGTGATCATTATGGTCATTGATCATGACTTGACAGTGGGAAAATGACCAAATGGAGTGGGAGGGGCAGAATTTAAGTTAGAATTTAAGGGCAAGATCTGTGAAAATCTACCACTAATCGAGCATTTACGAATGAATTTTGGGGGGAGTGGTTAGATCTGAATTCGAAAATGTCTACAAATTATAGGTGGCTGCCCAGCGAAAAACACTTGGCATTTTGAGAATTGAGGCATTAATCTCTTAGGCGCATATGAACCTTGAGATCTTTGAAGCTCTCATAGTGAGTTTAGTGTTTGATACCGAGTTGTTGTCCTGCATTATGTCAGTGCCTGTAGAAATCGTGAGTGGAGGAGAAGCAATGGTAGTTGGAGGAACTTACCCGGAGGTAGTAATGGTAGCTAAGGGAGCTGCCCCGGAGGTTGAAAGCGTCGAACCACCAACAAAAGTACCTAAATAACCAAGGACACCCAGGTCAAGGTCTACACCGACCAAGGAGGGTCCAAAATCAAAGAAACGTAAGCAGAAAGCACAACAGCTGGTGCGCGCATCACCTAGAAAGCATCCACAGACAGGAAAGCCTACTGCGCAGTAGAAGGGCAAGGTGATTGAGCTAGAGACTGAAGCTAAGGTTGAAGAACTCCATGTGGGTATGAATGACATTGATATGGGGCTGGATAACGTTGATGTGGAGGGGTCTGACCCCATTTCTAAACTGCCCAAGTACATTCCTCCACACAAATGCACGATAAAGGTTCCGAAGGATATTGATGAAAGTAAGGTGACACTGCACACACCCTTACTAACAAACCAAATTGTCTTTGAAGGAAAAATCCTAGGGTGCATCTGCCTTTTAAAATTGGAGGACTAGGATTCAGCTAATACGAAATGCTTTCCCCATTTAGCGATGGGTCAAATCATGCACCACGTCTTCTACAAAGACTCTGATCGGACCATGTTGGAGCTAATGAAGTGGGTAAAAGGGGTGGATAAGGCGGGTCTATTAAACATGGTGTGGGTACTGCATTACAACCACACACCCATTACATGGTAGTGATTAGGCAGCTACTATGCTTGGTACATGATGGATGTCTATTGCTAGAAGAGCTGATACGCATCACTGACATCCTGATCCATAGGATCACTCAGCTACTGCACTCAGGAGAAAATTCAGCAAGGGTGTTTGGAAAAAAGACAGGCAAGTGTGACCTCACTGAAGAAATGAAGGAAAAATTAAAACTCACTAAGAAGCCATGTGGCTACACCACCACAAGTATAACTGACCCCACGGTCAAAGTAGTAATACAAATCTAGGCATGAAAGATTATGTGGAAGTGTCATACAGACAAAGTACTAACACCAGTAGTAGCCTTAGTAGCCTAGTTCACGAAGGGTGTATAGTTTAACTGGGCTACTACCTCTGCGGTGAGTTCCTCGCAAATTACAAAGAGGCGCAGGGTCATAACAAAAACATGTCACTATGCATGGCTATTGTAGTCCATAGTGTTGGACACATGGGAGTCACCAGAACATAGCCAGTTTCCTCCGGTCATGCCCGACCTACTCCAAGTAGCGAAGTTCGCTTCGCTATGGGCTACGAAGGACCCTAAAAGGGTCAAGGATGGCAAGATATTTTGGATCTTGATGAAGATGAGTATCCATATGGCCATCAACTGCAAACCGCAGCTGTTGCCAACCATTTTTGATAAGTTGCAAGAGTATGTGGAGTTCATGACCGACTTCCACCATGTCTCGATACATGCACAAAAGGATCCTTAGTAGTGTTAGTTTCAGTCTTTCCAGCCTTCCTCTAGTGATCAAATGTGCTCTTACAAAGTGATTTTGAAGTGTCAAGGTCAAATTTTGTCATTTCAGTGAGTCTTCAAGCAAAATTTGGTCACTAGGCATTAGGTCTAGGGTTTGCTTTCACTCCTTCTAAAGTTGTCCAAATGTCAGTCTATGTCACTATTTGGCTGAGTGTATCATCATTCATAGGGCTGTCATTATCATGTCAGTGTCTAATGAGTCATTTTACATCTTGTTCATACTTCAGTTGTGCCTTGGCAAGTTCATTTCCCTCTCCTAGGGTTTTGAAGCCAATTTCTCTTGGACGGTCAAATAAATGGCAAAAATTGTTTCCTGATGTTCATACACCTTCCCTTATCCTTAATGTACCTTAATAAGCCCTTCCCAACACTCAGATCCCCCAAAATCCTCATTTTTGCACAAACCCTAGTTTCTAGCTACAACCTGGCAATTTTCTAGGTTGGGCCTGTGTTTTGCCCTTTTGGACCCCTTCCCCTCACTCAATCTCTG
>APFE030586904.1:0-10190 GCA_000404065.3 Pinus taeda
ACCCTAAGTACCTAACTAGCAGAGAAATAAATTATATATATTAATCAATTTTTACATTTTATATTAATGATCATGTTAAAAATCTATTTTTACTAGAATAAAACATTTTAACACTAAGACAAATGCTAATAATTAAGGGAACGAGGATGGGGAGGAAGATACCAGAGATACTAAACCTAGAAAAAACTCGAGGGATTGATATGTCTAATTAGGAGTAGCTAGTTTCCACTAATCTCATTTCCATTGGCCCTGTTGAGATTATGAGGAAACTTCATAATGTAGATAGCCTCTTTGGTTTTCCTCTTTGATAATGATCCTCTCTTGCAATGGCGTCCTCGAAAGACACATGATTCTTGGTTTTGGATGAGTGTTCCATAAGGGCCAATGTATGAGATCTCTCATTATTAATATTAGTTTCATGTTCTTTAAGTCTTTTTTACAAAGATCGTCGTGTTTCCCCAATATAACTCTTGTCAAGGCTGTAAAACAATGAATCTCTTCTTTCAATTTTTTTCCTTTTCTTTTCAAACTACCTATCTTTATCATCACACTACCTTGAGGAATCATGTAAATGATCCTTAAATTTTTTACCATAGAAGTCCCAACGTCTGAGCCATTGTGGCACATCACATATGTAAGAAAAAGGAAGATTGAAATTACCATATAATCACTTCAATCAAAAAATAAAGTCACTGGTAGGAAGGGAAATATCATTAATCGATTCATGATATTATTGCATCTCAAAAATATGCCATGAGATATATGTAGTAAAATACTTGACACTCCCTTCAAAACTTTTGAAGTGAACTTCCATATGATCAATGTGTGCTTTACTTAATGGAGACGCTATATAATTAGGCCAAAATGACCAAAATTTGTAGCCACCATTATAGCCTATATTTACTTTATGTTATCTATGTATGGTTGAAATTCACCTCCATACTCTCAATTTTTTATTTTTTTCTATAATTCCTTTAAAACTCTGATAGTTACATTTCTTTTGGTAATTATTCTCAAAATTTCAGCAGTTCCATGACTTAGCAATTTGTGGGTGTCCATCAAATTTTCTACTTTCCATTTTTTTCCCAAGCAAGCTAAGTGAAATAACTTGTCCTTTGATACCACTTTGTAACATCCCTGGCCCATAGGTAGGTGAGGCTACTAACCCATAAACAAAAAAATCAGCAATTAATACACTAAATGTGCCAACGAAAGCATATAATTCCTAATTCTAGTTATTAAACCATGGCTCACTACTAGTGCCCTTATGATTTTGTGCAAACCTTGGTGTGAATATGTTACTTGGGTGTTGTTGATTTTATTTTAATTCTATATAAGTACTACACTCTGTAATTTCTCCACACAATTCGAAACCCTATCTCCTTTGCAAGTGTGAGCCACTTTTCCACTTAAGTTTAATGGCTTTGAGCCTAGGCGGAGGGCTTTGCCCCACCTTCGAATGAGGAGTTTTCCCTTTATGCTTTGGTCTCGTGAGATATAGACTAGATTCATTAAGAATTCAGACAATGCCACGTCAATAGTTCTTCATTTAGGTTTTTGGAAAACCTTCTTGACCCTTTTTATAGGGCTTTAGTCAGAAAATTCATGGGTATGTGGTCTTTGCCTAATTCCATTGAACAATGGTCTCACAAGGTTTGGAATTCAATGATGAAAGCGAATATTGGTGTGTATGCAATGGGTAATGGATTTTTTACCTTTCTCTTCGAGTAAAAGGAGGACCAAGACACAATATTGTGAAATAGGTTGTATTTATTTGTCTCCAAGGAGATGTATCTAAATGCCTAGTCCTTGGATTTTAACTCGGATGAGAAAATTCCAATTGTTATTCTTGTTTGTGTTAAGATTCCTCACTTTCCTCCTTCCTAATAAATAGATGAGTGCTTAAAGGCAGTCAACAATGGTGTTGATGGATATCTTGATCTTGTTGAGCTAAAAGGCCAGCAATTTGTGTATGCTAAAATTTGCATGGAAGTGGACATTGAGAAAGGTCTATGCTCTAAGGTTTTGTTTACCTAAGGAGAGTGGAGATACATTCAATTAGTCAACTATGACAAAATATTGTTTAAATGTAAAAGTTTCCATGAATATGGGAATTTTTCCCAAGATTTCGAGAAAGCTAAGTTTGGAAATGGATATGGAATGGATCCAACATAGGATGAAAAATGACACACCTAGAAAAAGGGGTAATGATAGGGGAAAAGGTGGATTTAAATATCCCAAACCCTAGCTCAGAACATTGCCTCAACATCAGCCACTGCCTATGAAATTTTGCCTCACGAAGATAATGAACCGATGGAGGGAAATACATGCAAATACCCAAGGTACTAAAGCAAAAAAGATAAAAGAAAAAGATGGGAAGATTTAAGAGTAAGAAATGGCGAAAGAAATAGATTCTAAAGGTAATGCCCAATCTCATATCCAACATAGCTCCACAACTTTTCCAATCCTTAATAGGAGAGAGAAAATACTAAAAAGTCCAACTCTAGAGCCCCAAGAAATATAGGAAGGAGAATGAAAGGTCCTTATGGGTAGCGCTAAGAGGAGGCACAACTGGGTAAGCCATTCCACCAATCATGAGTTGGAAAATCATAAAAAGTGATGAAAGACTTCGAAGAAAGATATTAGGAAAGTGGAAGCATAAAAAAACATCAACCCAAGAAACCAAACTAAAATTTCCAAATTCTCAAGAACATAAGAAATAGAGAACATGGGAGCACCATGTCTAGAGGAGGTAAGTCAAATGCCTCTAAGTTTAAATGAAATTTGTATCATGGAATATCAGGGGAGCTATGAAACCCCATTAAATCCCATGTAGTTAAAGGTTTAGTTATAATGGAAAAATGACAACTCTTATTTTTTCCATAAATGAATAGCTGAAGAGAAGACTCTCGCTATATCTCGGTGATTATGGAGAAGTAGTTATATTATAGCTCAAATGTCTTATGGAGCTTCTAGAGCCTTGAGTACATTTTATCCAGACTCTTGTTTTATGTTAAAATCTTATTCCATGAGAAGATTCTAGGTGGTTTTAAGGTTAGGATACAATAACACAAAACAAGCTTTCTCCTTCGTAAAAGTTTGTGCCTTAGTCCTCTACAGTGAGAAGGATGAATTTTGGGATTCCTTAATCAAATTAAAGGAGGAACAATGGCATATTGATAGCATAGTTGGTGGAGACTTCAATACTATACTCCTCTCTTCAAAGAAATGTGGAGGAAGTGTTGTTAGAGACCCCTTCAAAGAAATACCAAATAATCTTATCAATGAATGGGGTCTCTTGCATATAGCCCCAAAAAAATGGAAATACACCTGGTCTAATTGGCGACGTGGTTCTCAGCATATTGTGGCTAGGTTGATTTATTTTCTTATACATAAAAATTGGTTGGTTAAAGGAATTAAGTGCTCCTCTTCAATATTTGCAAGTGGGGGTTCATAACATCAATCTCTGAAGCCAAATATAGACCTTGCCAAGGATTTGGTCCCAATCCCATTATATTTCAACCTCGAGTGGCTTCAAAAGGAAGGAGTAATATATTTGATAAAACAAGCTTGGGAAACTCTGGTAAATGTAACCCCCACCTTTCTGTGGGAGACTAATTAAAAATTATGGAGCAAGCTCTTCAAACTAGGAAAAAATAAAAATGAAGCCTCCATTTCAAGAAAAGTTTGAACTCATCAGACACCTTGATACTCATGAAGACTAGAAGGATAATGATCTAGTCTCAGAGTGGATTATTGAAAAAGAAAAGAAAATAAGTAAGTAGATTTACCTTCAAAACAATCAAGAGGAGGAATATTGCATGATACATTAAAGGATTCTTTGGCTTAGTGTTGGGGATTGAAATACTACCTTTTGTACACAAGAAAGCTAGAACCAGGGAGATTAGCAATAATGTCAAAGAAAACACTCTAGAGGGGCAACCCAAAATATCCTCTTTCCCAGAGAATATGCAAGAATCCTTTTAATTTTTAGGCATTTATACTCTAAGACTAAGGAAAGTAAATTAGGTGAGGAATAGTATTTCCTTTCAGGTCATTAAGCCAATTGATGAAGAAGAGGTGATTGAGGTTGTTTTCTCTCTTGATATTGATAAAGGCCCTCGTCTGGATGGATTCTCCATTAGTTTTTATAGATTCTTTTGGGCCTTAATCAAGAAATATATTTTCTAAATGTTGAATTATTCTAGATCAAAAGGGAATTTGGGTTGGAATACAAACTCTTCCTTCCTCGCCCTTATCCCAAAAGAGTTGAAACTTTCCTCCTTTTCTCACATTAGACCCATATCCTTCTACAATTAAACTTACAATATCTCGACAAAAGTGATTACCAAAAAATTAAATAATATTTTACCTGTAATAATTTTCGAAACTTGGGGGGGGGTGGGGGTTATGAAGTGTAGACGTATCCTAGACCATGTATTTCAAGTCTAAGTGGTTATTCACTCTAGTAAGCAAAGTGGAAAAATAGGTATTGTCATGAAATTGGATATGGTGAACACTTTTGATAGATCTCATCACTCCTTATCTTTTGTCTTAGAAAATGTAGGATTCTACGAAGATTTATTTAAATGGATAAATCTCGTATTGGTAGTCCCTATATTGCTCCATTGATAAGTGACCACCATTGAAAATTTTTTAGCCTCAAGGGGCTGGAAGCAAGGAGGAAAGAAGTCTCAATAGAAATTTGGAGCTTACAAGGTTTATTTTAGGGTAAAGAGTTTGAATACAACCAAGAACATATAAGATTTCAATCATTCTAATTTTTTTGATGATATTCTTCTCTTGGGATGTGCCTCAAAGCTAATTTCAGTAATATTAAATAGTTCCTAGGTCAATATATGTATTTCATTGTGGTTCTCATCAATAAAAATAAGAGTTGACTATGTGGATATAATATCCATGTCTCAACCCTTCAGAGGATTTCCCAGGTGTTAGAATTTCCCCTGGAGTTTGGACAAAAATACTTTAAATATCCTGGAATCCCAACCTCTTTGGGAGCTTCTAACTTAGACATTTGGTGTGGCACCATCAATAAAATTAGGAAGAAAATTTAGGCTCAGCGAGCTCAGTGGCTAACCACTACTAGTGAGGTGATTTTTGTAAAATTTGTCTTATCTTATCTTCCCTTATTTCCTTTATGGGATTTTAGCTCCAAAATTTTTTATCACTCAAATGAGTTTCTTGATCCAAACATTTTTATGGCAAGGAGGAGGAAATAGTGAAAATAAATTCCAATTATTTCACTAGAACATTGTTCATATTCCAAAGGAAAATGGTGGCTTCGAGGTGAATATTTAATTATGAACCTTTCTTTGTGAGAAAAATCACTTGGTTACACATTTTACACTCTAAGGAATGGTGGTAAATGGATTTCATGTGAAAATATTTCAATAAGAATTGCTTATTAGGGATGGAATCAATTAATTGTTACGGTCTTGAATCTAAAGTATGGTTGTTATCCAAAGAGGTTCATCCCCTCATTATTTAACATCTTACTTGGTGTGTTGGGAATGGTGGTCACATTAATATATAGAAATACATTTTTTCCTCTAATGGCCCTTTGGGAGACCATGAAGAATTCATAGATCTTGCTTATTGGATGCAACAAAATGGGTTTTTCAAAGTGAAAGATATTTTTCCTTAGGGTGATGAGGGTCATTGGAAAGGATGGATAAGACTTGAGTTTTCTCCTCATCTTGGGATCCAATGGGACTATTTGATTCTCAATGTAAAAGACTTGGCTCCTATATTTGTCTCTCTGCAAGATCTTTGTACATGAAGCCTTGGTCCTTCACACAAATTTTTGATAAGGATGGTGTTATCACACAAAAAATTATGACCTAACCATTTCTTCCTAGGTCGATCGAAATACACTACATAGGATTAATTATACCATAGTAAATTCATTTTCACCATAGGAAATCATTTAGTGAACCATTTTTGTTAAATCATTATTTCCTACGATTCATTAAATTACTATGGTAAGAGGATCTGCTTTGGGTCAAGGTAAATTGGATCAAGGTAAATTGGAATGGATCATACTTTTACCAATTTCCCCATCCTTTAACTATGATTCCAATTCCAAGGTGCGATTATTTCGTTGTTCATTTTTTCATGATTGGAAAATATTTCAAATGGTTGGTGATTATTTACCTCCCGCTTAGTGTGTCTCTTGTCTCAACTCCATAAAAGGAAGGCCTTCGGGAACTAGAAGCCTTTAAATTTCTAGGCACAAATCCTAAAGGCTCCTTCCTGATGTCATATTATCACTTATAAGTCGCATGTTTCATTGTCTCTCTCCAATACTTGGCATCTAGTATATTGTTGGTACTCCTAAAGGCTCCTTCCTAACGTCATATTATCACTTATAAGTGGCATGTTTCATTGTCTCTCTCCAATACTTGGCATCTAGTCTATTGGTAGTACTCCTAAAGGCTCTTTCTCAATGTCATATTATCTCTTATAAGTGGCAAGTTTCATTGTCTCTCTCCAATACTTGGCATCTAGTCTATTAGTAGTGCAATTATTTCCTTGTTAATTTTTTCACGATTGGAAAATATTTCAAATGGTTGGTGGTTATTTACCTTCCGCTCAGTGTGTCCCTTGGCTCAACTCCATAAAAGGAAGGCCCTCAGGAACTGGAAGCCTTTACTTTTCTAGACGTAGATCCTAAAGGCTCCTTCCTAATGTCATATTGTCACTTATAAGTGGCATGTTTCATTGTCTCTCTCCAATATTCTTATGGTAGTACTTTTTATGTACGTACCCGGGCATGGATTTTCATTCATTGAGAAGTGGGAAACCTTTAATTATATTGCCATATTGCATCCACTAGCCATCTATTCTCTGTATTGATGAGGACTCTTATATGGATTTGAAAATATTGATATTTTTAGCTTATTGTAGGGATTCAAATATATTTATATAATGAATGAGCCAAATTGGATCATTATATCATTTATTATCCATATTGATACATTCAGAGTGGAAAACATTGAGGAATCATCTCACAAGACCGTTTTAACTAGCAAGACCCAGTTCGGCAAAACGAGATGTGAAACCTTTTGGGAGCATTTTTAGGCATCAAACAACATTTTTTGGGCTCAAAATTTTATGCTTTGGTGCAAAATCTTTAGATTCTATTCTACACACTGAAATAGTTCCAATGATGTAAGAAGCATGTAAATTAGAGTCCATATGCCAATGTTATTCCACTTATAAGTTGACGATCATGTTTTCACACCTGTAATTTGAGAGGATGCTACGTGAGCCCACATTATTCATAGAAAATGGGATATCCACATGATTTTTATGTAAAATACTCTAGAATATTCTATATTGTAACTCTAGTTAAGAGTAGATTTAGTCAATCTTAACCACAAGGCTATAGTAGTTTGTCAAGTTATGCTATAACTAAGACACTAGGAGGAAGAGGCATTCAACTCTTTCGAGAGAATTTTGTTCCATCTCTGAGAAAAGATAGCCACGAAAGATAGGAGGTAGAGAACACATAGAGGCTCTATGCATTGTAGTAGCCCACAGGCCACAAGCACTACTTCTTTGTACTTGTAGGCTCATTTTTAGACAAAGAAAGAGAGCACAGTGACTTCACCTTCCTGCTGGGTTTTCTTCCAAAAGGGCTTCCCACAGGATATCTTCTGCCTTATATGTGTGTGTGAGATATATTTTATCATTCTATATTTTATACATAAATTCCATTCACATGCATGCACTAATTACATGAAAATCTACATACTTTGAAATTTAATAAAACTGTAATAGTGTAGAATTAATAATTTTTAGTATAATATTATCGAATTTCTTGTGATGAACTTTCCAATGGAATATCCATTATAATTTATGAATCAATATTGAACTATTCGACCTCCCAATCTATCTACGTGGCAGTAAGTCATGTTGGTTTCGAAGAATGGAGAATATTTTTCAAACCTTTAGCTTATTGGGTGTAGAGGTTATGCTTAGATATGTTGGAATCTTCAACAATTCTAGAGAACATCAATGCCAACATGTTGTTTGACAGGTTATTAGAAGTGATCAAAGCGTTATTGGTTTTTATCCAACAATTGGAGTATATGGTTGAAAGGTAAAGGAAATCCTTCACGGCAACAAGAATGTTCCAATTTAATTTTTCGTTGAATTAAATTGTGAATTAAGATCGAATTTAGTCTTCACAACTACTTGGAAATAATTAATTAATGAGTTGGAGAAATTCAAGTTAGAAGTCTTTTTGAAGTCATGCAGGAGTTTTCCTTTAAATTAAGGAGATAAGATTGAGTTATCTTTGAGTTGTAATTAGTTAAATCATTTTACTAAGCTAAGTCCAATTAAACTAGTTCCAAACTATTTGAGGAACTAATAGTGAGTTAACAGTCAGTTGATGCATTAATGCACTGAACTAGTGCTACTTGGGTTAACTGAAGATTCCCTCATTAGAAACTCATGCATGTCTATTCTGAGAAAGATTCAGTTGAGATTAATGTTCAAGGACAGTGTATTATCAGTTGCATGTGTTTTCTCATGGAGAAAAATCATGCATGCAGTCAAGGATTCATCCTTAATGATTGCGTAATTTCGAAGGCTCGTTTTCCAATTGGTAATAGGAAAATCATCCACAAGGAATAGTGCAAGGAAATAGGATATTGGAGGGTAGAGAGGAATGCTAGAGAGAAGCCAAGATTGCGTGTGAGCATTTGTGAGGATTATACTCAGAGCTAGCTAGCTGTGAGAGCTAAGGCTTTATATAACTCCTATCTATTTCCACCATGTATGATAATACAATATTGTGGGGTTTTTATCTGAGACTTTCCCCAAAGTATTTTCATGTGTATTTTGCCATTTATTCTTCTTCTTTTGGTTATATTGTTCAACTTGATCTTTAAGCTTCTGTAAATTGATAGTAGAATTAGGATATAGTATTCTGCTTTGATCTATATTGCATTGTCGGGTTAACCTATCAAAAACGTTCTAAATGGTATCAGAGATGTGGAAACTATAATGAGAAGAGAATTAAAAGTTTGAAGTTCGAGGTTGTAGGTGAAAATCCAATTCATATCATACTTCAAGGTTGGCCAATGGCATTCTATGGCTTGAGACTCGATATGCCTTGGAAGGTAGCTCAAATTACATAGCATGGAAAGATAGAATGGAGGCTGTATTAGAAGACAGTGCCTTGAAGGAATTCATTGATGAAGAAATCCCAAAGCTAGATTCAACTAATGCACAAGAGTTGGCTGAGTGGAAGAATTTTGTGGTGAAGGTGAGACGAATCATCCTTGAGGGAGTGTTGGTACCATCCCATGACCTCCTTTTTCCTCCTAAAACATATCATTTGCCTACTTCTTTCCATCATATATCTCTTAGATCCCTTGAAAATTGATTAGTTAATAGTCCTATAGTTATTAAAATGCATTGAAATTGATTTAGGAGTTTTATGTTAACGAATTAGGAATTTTTGGTAAAATGGCTACAGGAAGTTCCAACATCTTGTAATTGGTTCATTGTTTGACATGTGGCATGACAGCTAGGCTAGAGCGAAGGGTAGGGATGAAAAGTAGAATGTCAAGCCAGTGGACGAATACCTATCCTACAGCAGAATCGACCCTCCTACATGCGCGGTCAACGAAGGTCAAAGTATAGCATGTTGGTGACAAAGGCAGCAATAGCAAAGCATTCTAAATTGATTTAGTTTTGTTCCTTTTTGGAATCCGTTTAGGATAGAAACATTTTAAAAATCACGACATGATAAAAGCGGCAACAACCACATCATGAATGTACATTCGTTTTTGAAATGTAAGGGTTGTAAAAACATATGTAAACACAGTTCTGAGTAGTCAGTGGTTGGTTATCGTTGTATCGTTTGAAAACATAGTTTGAACTTAATATCAAAGACATAGTTGCAGTCACGATCTTTTCCTTATTGCGTTGATTTGTTAATCGGTTGATCGCAGTCCAGTATACCTCTGGAACATGGATGGGCCCTGCGTTAACTTGGTATACTATCATTTCCTTTTCATTCGTAACTTAGGGTATTAAATGATATGCACAGTAATTAGAATTGGTTGTTGATTTCAATAGAATGCGTATGGTTTATGTTTATGATAGTGCTTGAACAGTTCATCACTGAGATCGTGAATCGTATCCTGTAAGGG
>APFE030586915.1:0-56975 GCA_000404065.3 Pinus taeda
TTATAAGTGAGAACATCTTGACTTTCAGACGCCGTATTCTTACTGAGCACGGACTCGTAAGAGCGTGACAATATGTGCATAGAGGTAAGTTTTGTTTCTTGTTCATGTCATTTAACTCGTAAAATTAGTCAGTGCAAAACTAAAATTAAGACAAAAAGCAATATAAATCATGCTAGTTAAATGAATGTTGTTTTTTTTTTAAATAAATATTTTGCAGATTGGATAATTATTTGAGATTACTTGGATCTCAAACCAATAACTATACCCAAGCGCTCCCTTTACCCTTACTAGTACTTAAAAAAAACGGTGTGATGGGTGAAAGTTTCAATACCCTAGCGCTTACCCTTTAGCCTTGCAAGTACTAAAAAGGAAAAGTGCGAAGTGTGAAAGTTTTCAAGTATAGGAAAAAAGTGCAGGGGTGAAAGTTTGAAAGATTTAGTGGATAGATCTAAAATAATATAGTTAAAATTAAAATTTATTTATTTAAAAAAATAATAAATAAATAAACAAAATTAACGCTAAAAATTGTTATAAAATTTTAATTTTAATTTTAAAAATAAAAAGTCAAACCATCTTGACTTTAGATTAAAAGGCATATTTTTTTATTGAGCAGGGATTTATAAGAGCGTGACAATATGGGGATAGGTTAATTTTTATGGAGTTGTTTAGCTAGGTTATAAATTTGTTTGGAAAGTTTTTTTTAATGAGAATGTGTATTTTTTTTTTCAAAAAATCTGATCACAAGAGTGTTTGAATTGTTTTTTTTGTGGTGGAAATGGATTAGAGTTAATTTTTATGGAGATGTTTACTGAAGCCATAAATTTATTGGAAAATCATTTTTTTATGGGAATTGGTGATTTTTTTTTTCAAACAATCGATTATAGGAGTCTTTGAATTGTTTTTTATGGTAGAAATAGATTCAGCACTATCAAAAACCCTTCAGACACCCAAAATCCTAAAATTTAACAACTGTAATCTAAAATTTCAAGCTAATTTATAACCTTAATAAAATACTCTAATTTTTATATCCTATTCTACCTTGTAAAATTTAAAATGCTTGAGTGCAAAACTAAAAATTAAGAGAAATAAAAGCATGGTTTTTTTAATAAGCTTTATTAGATTCTACCATTTTTTTGAGATTACTTGGATCTCAAACCAATTCCTATAGCCTAGCGCTTACCCTTTAACCTTATTAGGACTTGTGAAAGTTTCAAAGTAGAGGAGAAAAGTGTGAAGGGTGAAAGTTTCAAGTGGAGGAAAAGTGTGAAGGGTGAAAGTTTGAAAGAAGTAATG
This sequence comes from Pinus taeda, assembly GCA_000404065.3. Taxonomy (NCBI): domain Eukaryota; kingdom Viridiplantae; phylum Streptophyta; class Pinopsida; order Pinales; family Pinaceae; genus Pinus; species Pinus taeda. Next base: position 1,294 of record APFE030586915.1, read on the forward strand.
GACTACAAGGCACCTGGAAAAGTATTGTAGGTCGGTGGCTCTGTGTTGCTTACATATCACTGCAACTGCATTTGTAGAAATGAAATGTGTGAAGTGTGAATGTTTTGAGGATAGTAATGCACTACAAGGAACCTGGAAAAGTATGGCAGGTCGGTGGCTCCGTGTTACTTGCATAACACTGCAACTGAATTTGTGGAAACGAAAGAAGACTGGTAAGGTGGTATTGCAATTTGCCCAGTACAGTAATTGCGCTTTAAGAAAAGTTGGCCAAAGCAAATATCATCACTTTTGCTTTCGGCATCTCCACACAGCTATCTATGCAATCACATCTTCTTTGAATAACTACAGCTCATTTCCACACATATACCCATCAAAGAGGGGTTCCATGTCATTTCTTCAGTCAAAGAGGTAATGAACAATCAACTATATATATATTTGAATGTGGGAGATCATATAGATACTCAAGTACTAGGGTGAGTGTGATTAGTCTGTGCGTGTCTGAGAAGTACTAGAGGAGATAGAAGGCAATGGAGTCTGGCAAGAACTCGCGACAAAATTATGCGGGAGCCCGTGGAAATACGAGGAGATTGTTGTTTGGAGTAGGAGGGGGGATAATCTTTTTAGCGGGATTGGCTGTTGTCATAACATGGCTGGCTCTGAGACCTGAGAAGCCCAAGTACTACTTGGAATATGGCTCTGTTTCCCAATTCCAAGTCAGCAACGATGGGCTCGTCAATTCGAAGCTGTTCTTGAACATTACGACCAGGAATCCCAACAAGAAAGTGGCCATTTACTATGACAATATTGATGCATTCCTTTTGTATGATGATGAAGAGATCGCGTGGGCTTCCATTCCGCCCTTCTTTCAGGGCCACAAGAACACCACATTCTTGCACGCTCCTCTCAGTGGATACTTGGCTTCTCTTCCACCAGATACTACCAGAGATCTCAAGCTTGAGCATTCCTCTGGTAAGATCGACCTGGTTTTCAGATTGTACGCCAGAATTCGATTCAAGGTGGGCAGCTGGAAATCCGGGCACTATACTCTGAGTGTGAAGTGCCGCCATGTTGTGCTAGACGTTGCGGACAAGGGGGATACTGGATCTTTCCCACGGATGCAATGCCATGTCCACGTGTAGTGTGTATCAGACATCTCATATCATATTCTGTCTGCTCCCTCTCCTCCTTCTTTCTTTGTGGTTATTAAGTGATTGTCTGGGTTGGTTAAGGGTTATTAGTTTGAGTGGTTGAGATTGTAGTTTGCTATTTATTTAGGTTCAAGTTTCTGGAAAAATGGTTATTAATTGAAGTAATTGGAATTGTGATTTGTCACTTATTCATTTAAATTCAAAATCGTTTTAAGTCTCTGGAAACATGCGCTAGCTTATCTTAATGAAGATTACATCTGAGCTCTTACTTAATCCTGGGATCTTTCCTGTAAAAAAAATGATTGTTTGTGTTGTGTCATGTATCTGTTTCACCATCTCATGAAATTTGAAATTCGATTGATTGTTTGGGTTTCTTAGGTAATCTCTGTCCTGAAGAAAACCAGGACAGGCGTCATATCTGCTGCCAAAATAATTTGTATACATGCAACAGATCCGCTTTCTTCTTGTAATACTTGACACTGTTCGTTTGATCAAGTTTCAATAAATTCGTGGATTGATTCAAACTACAAACAATAAAATAAACAAGTATGTATGTTTTACTTTTTATGGATACTGCTTCCACATTATCTCCGGGACATTTCCATTTTCAAAGACTAATTTGCAAATATCAAAAGAAGCTAAGAACTACAGTCCGTAGTTTTTTTTTTATTATCCAGAAGAATATATATATCGCTGCAATCATGCTTTCAGATATTTTGTTATATATATCGCTGCAATCATGCTTTCAGATATTTTGTCGAGAAGATGGATTTCCTTTTTGGATTTAAAAAAACTCATCTAGAAGGTGAGGCCCCTCTGTTTTTCTTAATGAAAAAATGCAAGTACAAAAAGAAGGTACTCTCTAGAAACAATAAAGCTCCTTTGTTATGGTCTCTTAATCTTATTCTCAACTTGTTCTGTAAGCCCTGCACCCTGATAAGTTGTTATAAACATTAAAACCCCTCTATTATGCTCTCTTACTCCTATTCCAAGGTTGTTCTGCTTTATGTGGAATAAGAACAAGATATCACTGAACAAATGCAACCCTTTTCCATGAGTATGAAAGCCATGTGGCATCCCCTCAAAGTTATTGTGGTAAACCTTTGTGAGACATAATTTTTATATATGAAATAGCCCTCACAAGTATGGTACTTAAGCATAATTTTTTTACCTAAAAAAATGTCAATTAAAGCCTTAAAAATAACCCTGGAACATTTTTAGACATCAATTCTCTAAACTAAATCCAACCAATAAAATTGCACATCAATTTTCCACAACTATCCCACTAATAAAAATTGCTTTTTTAAACATCTAAATAAATAATAAATTATATAATAATACAATTATATACAACTTTAAAACATCTAAAATTTCATATCTCTTTTATAATTATAATATAATTTTTTTTATTCCCATTAAAAAAACTTACAACTTTTTCATTCAAAAGAATTCTATAATTGAATTATAGAATGCTCCAATAGTGTGTGTTTACTAACTATTTTTTTTAAATTGTTGGTACTACTACCACTATGATGCAAGTCATGTGTTCTCTTCAATGAGGATGCTGAAGTTTGATTCCCGAGTAGCATTAGAATCCTGCATTTAACCTACATGAATTTAATCTTTATTTTTTATTTTAATTATTATGCAAAGTTAAAAGACATGTGCTTGGGTCAATGGTAATGATAATTTGCCTGAAAGTGGGCCTCTTAGAGCAAGTATGCCCAGGGAGAGTGCCTCAAGATGAACATCCTCTCTATCAACATTAGGGGTCTTGGGGCGAACCCAAAGTTTCTGGCTCTAAAAGATTTATTTATTTCTTCTTCTTCTAAGATCATCTTGATTCAAGAAACCATGCATGCAAGACAGGATACCATTGCTTTCTTCAGACACATGCTCCCGTCTTGGTATATTTCGGCAACAGAGGCATCTGAAGGGCTTGTTGTTCTTTGGGATCTGAGATGTATTTCGGGAAGAACCTTCCAATGTCTAGATGGGATATTGATTCTTGCCAAATTCGTGGTAGGGCGGCCTCGGTCCACATTTTGAACGTTTATGTGCCCTATAAAGACCGATTTACATACTGGAATCGTTTCCTATCCTCTGGGATCATGGAGATAGAATCCCTCCTCATTGCTGGAGATCTTGATTCCACATTAGCACCGGATGAAGTATGGGGAAAAGGCAGGAAAATAGGCCTTGTTGGTGAGAACATCAGGGAGGCTCTTCTACAGTACAACTTTGTTGATATTTGCCCAAATTCTCTATCTCCTACATGGGACAATGGAAGGTCGGGGGATGCTTATATTGCTAAAAGATTAGATAGATTCATTATTCATGATAAGTTGATGGAGGATCTCGGTCTGCCTATCTCATATACTCTTCCAGTTTTCATTTCCAACCACCGGCCGATCTCCTTGCAATGGACGGATCTGCATCTCTGGAAAATTTATCCTTTCAAGTTTAATAAGATATGGCTGGAGGATGAGGACTTCAACAATATTGTCTGGGAAACGTGGCAATCTTATGATCCTCCAGTTGGGTCTTCCCATTCAAAATCCTTGATTGGCAGAATGAATAGGCTGCGAAAGAAGGTAAAAGAGTGGCAAGTTTTTAAAAAACGATCTAATCGGCTAGAACTTCAAGAGATAAAGAAAGAACTTGGAAGCATTGCCAATAGTATGTCTTCCCATAACTTATCATGGGATATTCGCTCTCAACTATGGGAGTTGGAAAAAAAGAAACAAAAGTTATTGTCCATTGAAGAAGCGACATGGAGGCTTAAAAGTTGGGCCACTTGATTAAAGGAGGGTAACAAGAACACGAAATTCTTCCATCGTTTTGCAAATAAAAGACAGGAAACAAGTTCTATATGGCATATCAGGAATGAAGAAGGCCGGATACTACACTTGCAAGAGGAGATCTCCAAAGAAGCTGTTAACTTCTTCCAGAAAGCATACAGTCGGGACAGGCACATTGAAATAAATGATATTATGTTTGGCATTGAACCTTTCCCATGCATGTTTAATATTGAACAAAATGATGCTTATTTGCTGCTGTTACGGAAGAAGAATTACTGTCTGTTATGAAATCTTTTTAAAAAGATAAATGCCTGGGCCCAGATGGATGGACCATCGACATTTTCATCCATTTCTTTGAGATGATGAAAAATGAAATTTTGGGGATGGTTGAAGAGTCCGGAATGGGGGGAAACATAAGTCATATCATCACTTCTACCTACATTGCCCTGATTCCAAAAAAAAGGAATACTCTTACTTTTTCAGATTTCAGACCTATATCCCTATGCAATACTATATACAAAATCATCTCTAAAATTATTGTAGAAAGGATCCGTGGCACTCTCTCTAATTTTCTTACTAGAGGACAACATGGTTTTTTAAATGGAAAAAATATTTTGGAAGCTGTGGCTATAACACAAGAATGTCTACATTCGATGCACAAAAAAAAAAAAATTGGGGCAGCCATTCTTAAAATTGACCTCAAAAAAGCCTACGATTGCCCTAACTGGGGCTTTCTGCAGTGTCTCCTCATTAAAATTGGGCTAAATGGTCAATGCACAAACTGGATAATGACATGTGTGGAGAAGTTTAAATATGCCATTCTCATAAATGGTATTCCTACTACATTTTTCACTGCTGCCAGGGGCTTCCAGCAGCGCTGCTCCCTATCACCCCTTCTATTTATTCTAGTAATGGACACTCTCATCCTACATATAAAAAGAGTTGTTTCTATGGGTAATTACCGTCCACTTTCCATAAATAGAGGTAACAACTTCTCGCATAACCTTTTCGTGGATGACATATTACTTTTTGCTATGCTCTGTAGACAGTCTTGGCAAATTTTGCATGAAATTTTAAGATCCTTTCAAAGGGCGACTGGTTTGTGTATCAATGAAGGCAAATCATCTTTTCACTATGGGGAAGTCAATATGGAAGATATAGAATATATTTCTTAACTCTTCAAGATACAAGCAATATCAATCAAAGAGGGAATGAAATATTTGGGCTATCATTTGAAGCCTTCGGGCTATTCCATAACTGACCAGTCTTGGATCCTAAACAGATTTTACAAAAGGATATCAGGTTGGGAATTCAAACGCCTATCATTGGCTGGTAGGATGATTCTCACACAATCTGTACTTGCACAACTCATTGTCTATTGGGCACACCTTTTTCACCTTCCATCAGGGATCATTAAAAAAATAAATAGTTTATCAGCAATCTTCATATGGGGGGGTTGTAAGGAAAAAAGAAAATTCCATCTTACCAGACTTACAAATATTACCCTCCCTAAAAAGATGGGGGGTTGAGGCATTATGAACCTTCGCAGTTTTGGATTGGCATTATTATGTAAATCACTGTGGAAATCGGTACTAGGAGATAGCTTATGGAGTCGTGCTATTAGGATAAAATATCTGGGGAACAGAGATTTCACATATTGGTTCAGGAACAGATCATTGGGACCTGCTCGTGGATCGGCTATTTGGAGGAGTTTCCAAAAGATACAACACTTCTTTTTCAACAATCTGGTCTTGAAATTTCAATCTGGCAACAACATTCTCATCGGCCTTGATTCTATCATGGGTGTAGAGGAAGTTTTCCCTATCCCGCAACAACTTTTATTGTTCCTTCAACAAAAAGGTATTTTTTCTGGGCTCAGGTCATTCAAGATTGGTAGGGTGCAATTCCTAGATGGAAATCTGCTATTGATCTGGGCCTTCGTGATCAAATGGTTGTCCAATGGGATATGGTAATCTGGAATATGAAGAGTGGTGGGATAATCAGGACCGAGGAAAAGGACAGCATTGCTTGGCAGGGTATGGGAGGCAGGAGAAATGTTTTGGTCAAAGATATATATCTCTCCTTAATTGAAGAACATCATGAAAATACCAGGAAAATATTTCCAATTGCATTCTAGAAATCTGGATGCCCATTAAAAATAATCCTATTCTCGTGGCTTGTATACCATAACAAAAACCTCACATGGACCAATCTACAAAAAAGGAATTGGCACGGCCCCGCTATCTGCTCAATCTGTCTATTTGAGACAGAGGACAATATGCATATATTTCTTAACTGCACCCACACACAGGACCTTTGGAAGAAGCTGGCTTCACACTTCGGTTTCATCGACATATCCCATTCATCCATTATGGATGCTTTTGAATGGTGGGGCTCCCAGAAAGTAATATGGAGACCTATTCCCCTTATAGTATGATGGTTTGTATGGAAATGGCGGAATAGAGTGATTTTTCAAAACAACAAAGAGGATTTCAAGTTCATATATGATAAGATAATCCCCTATTATCTCTCTATCCTCCCTTATATTCCCCAGCAAATGAAACAAAAAACTAATGTAGCTTCCCCTTCTCAGTTAATTTATCCGAGGGCTCACTTTGATGGAGTTACAAAAGACGGTGTGTTTGCATGCAGAATTTACATCAACATAGTCAAAGACCAGCGCTTTTCAATTTTTTGGAATGGTGGTCCAGGGACAAGCAACAAAGCGTAGGCCATGGCATTATATGGTCTCCTTATTTTTTGCTCTTTTTTGAACACTGGCCCAATACAGATCTTCGACGACTCAAAAATCATCATCAAGCATGTGACTAGAAAACATTCAATAAAAAATGCCAATCTTTCTGGATGGATGCATAGGATATCATCAATTTGGAAGACTTCTCTTTTCTCCATTACACATGTAAAACACTCACAGAATATGATTGTTGATGCGCTATCTAAGAGGGCCTTGCAGACTCAATGCGGAAGATGGTATTTGAGCATCACTGTGGGGTCTATCACGCATCAAATTCAACCATTCTCCATGTCGGGTATATAGGAATACTTATCTATCCTGGTATGTATCATGAACCCGTCATTTAATCATTGTCTTATGCTCAGGTATCATGTATTAGTTTCCTTATTCTATGTATAAGGGCTATCCCTCTATCAGTCAAATTATTTAGATCTATCAGTAAATGCAGTGATGCTTGAGAGATTAACATTTTCTGAAAATGCATATATGGTACCTTTTTGTAATATGGCTAGAAATATTGTCAATATTCCCTCTACACCATTTACATGATGATTATCATAATATAAAAATATACAACTTTTTTCTTCTGAAAAAAAGAAATTCCATTTGAAGGATTGTTTAAGACATCTCTTTTATTTATAATTGTCTTGGGATTATAAAAGGAACCAGAGTTATTTATAACTATATAAATACTAATTTAACTTTATATATTTTTAGAATTTCATTATATATAATTTTTGATAAGATTTATGATTTTTTATTATTTTAAAATGTAGTTTGAATTTAATATTGTGTAAAATCAATAATGCAGATAATAATTATTGGTTGCAAAATTATGTTATTTAGAATTATTTGGTGGTGGTTTATAAAGATTTCACTCATGTTAAATTTTTTTGAATTATCTATTGGTGGCTTATAAAATTTTCACTCATTACAATTTTTTTTAGTCTTGAATTGTTAATTTGTTTATTGATATCCAAAAAAACTTTTTAATGAAATAAAAACAATTTTAAAAGCAGTTGTCTATAATGCGACTTTTTGAAAGCCTTTCCGGTAGGTTTTTCCGGTCAAAATCCGGCAGCAATTTATTGGAATCGCAAGTTTGATAGCTAGTTTCTGCACAATCAAAGCATCCCACGAGTTTTTCAGGCTGCTGAATCCAAATATGCAGTTAAATAACCATTTTAACCGCAACAAATCAAGATTTAACCTCAATTTCTTCCGCGGGATTCCGTCACCAGAATCTTAAAAAATCGCATTATAAACAACTCCATTTTAAAACATACTTGAAATTAAAAAAAATAAAAAATTAAACATTTATTAATGAAACTACACTATTATTTAATTAATATTTAACTTGTATGGATGATAATAACAACGACTCTTCCTATGGCTGGATAATGCTTTCTTTTTTAAAAACAAAGCAATACATTTTATCATCCATGACTCATAACTTATTACCACTTTAAAGTGGCGATAATCTAATTTTAGAAAATCACGAAAATGACAATTTAGACGAGCAAATTAACGGCCACTACCGAAAAAATTAGCCAAGTGAGCAGAGGAGATGAATAATCATTGACAAAATGGCAAGTGGATAGAGGAAAGGGATAATCATGCGAAAGGATTCATATTAAATATTTTAAAAATCATAAATACGAAAATATAGACGTCGTTTGTGAAGATTACAATTTTGTTCGGGAAGTTATTTTTATTTGAATACGAGTGTTTTTTTTTTTTTTTTTTTTTTTTTTTTTTTTTTAATTTAATTATAAAATTATATATTAAATAATGAAAATGGATTTGGTATTATCAAAAATCATGAAATATTTAAAATCTTAAAACTAAATAGTTTTAACTTAATTTTTTCGCTTAATAATTTTAACTTAATTTTTCTATTAAATTTTAATCAAAATCTTATTAAAATTTTCACTATTTTCTCAACAAAAATTATAACCTAATTAAACTCCTTAAAAATATATTGGGGACACCACCCAAATGGAAACCATAAATGCAAGTCTCAATATTCACATAAAAATAGTGGGTAAGAATGGCATTTCTTCAACACCACCCAAATGGAAACCATAAATGCAAGTCTCAATATTCACATAGTATTAACATCCCATGCAATTTAATTTATATTAAACTTTGTCGAAAAAAAGTCGTCGATTAGCTCTAATTTTGGTGAGGGTGGTTTTTAAATGATTAAAAGTTTTATGTGAAATTTTAATGGTTGAGGTTTTTTAAAACTTGAGGGACAAAGTTTTATGAATACAAAATTAAATGTCAATGTAAGTTTTTGATAAATTGTGTATGGAGTATGATGTGTTTTATGTGTTGGTAAATATTTCACTTATGTTTAGAGATATAAAACAAATTAATAATATAAAGAGTTCTAGACCAATATAAATAGAAGAAAGAGTAAGAAAGAGTCTCAAAACAAATTAATAATATAAAGAGTTCTAGACCAATATAAATAGAAGAAAGAGTAAGAAAGAGTAAGAGTTGGAATATAGTGATTAAGGTAGGAGGGAAGATGAGATTGTTGATAATTTTTTTTGCTATTCAAAAAAACTTCTATTCTATTATTAGGAACATACAAAATACAAGATGGTTGTCAACGAGTCTCTCAACTTCACTCAAACTAGATTTGTTAGCTAGGGGAGTTGGAATATAGTGAATACGATTTTTCTATTGAGTTTTTATTTCCAGAGGGTTAGACAACCATACATGCTAAAAGAGCAACAAAATAAGTAGATATATTGTGGCCTTCATATCAAGGTGGAGGTTGAGGAGGATGCATGGGCGGAGCCACCATTGGGTCATGTCTCTCGTGCATATGGAAATCAATGTGCTCCATTCTGGCCTCATGTCCATGCAGGTAATCATTAGTTTGTCGTTGGCTTCTATGCACATTGGCCAATTGTTCCAAGATCTTTGTCTAGTTGTATTGAATATCATTCATGTAGGCCACTAACTCATTCATGTCCTCATATCTGTGCTCTCTGAGGATATCTAGGTTGGCCTAGATTCCCCTCATTTATCCAATTATCAAAATAACAGTCTGGTCAACATGGCCAGGAGAGCAGCCCAAGTCTTGGGCAATTTGGCCCTCTTTCTCCACACTCATGGAGACATCATCATTGGACATTATTTCTCTACCAGCTCTTACCTCATGTCGCCCCTGCTAACCATCACATCTATAGAGTCTTCTCTGTTGATGGGGCATTTATGCATGCAACACAATAACAGAGACCTTGACTAATATGCTTTAACTACATAATCAAGATCTCCCACCAGACTCCAGAACCATAGGAACCCAAAACATACGACAATAGACCAACCCAGATGAGAGTGAGACAGGCCACAACACTCGACAAACCCAATAGATGCAAGGGGTGGAGGAGCTCACTTCCAGACTTAGACTATGCTTCCAAGAGATGTGAAGACCATTTGGATTTAAGACAAGTTCCCTCCTCAACTAATGCACCCAAATAGTTACATGTCTATAGCAAACCTCACGAACAATAATCTTCTCAAATTCAAATTGACGGTGAACACAGTTAATCACCTCTAGGTAGAAGCTCGAATGAAAGCCCCACTGGACAACATAAAATCGAATGATTACATAACTCAAGGGTCCAAGGTCTTTCATACATCAAAGAAGAAGGTTATGGGACGAAGAGCATAACTAGTAGGGATTTAATTATGACTCTTCTACAATAAAACACCACGATTTAGTCTTTGACAGGGGAGCTCAACACCAAGACACATGAGAGCCCCCGAGGAGATAACCAGGTTCCCTTCGCCACAAACACACATAACAAAGGTCAAAACCACAAGATGGATAGTAGATATACCTAAATTTCAATGAGCTCTTCCCATGCTCGAGACCAACATCGCTTGAAGATGTCAATGTTGATAGTTGCAATTGATAGATAAAGAAGGATACCTCCAAGGTAGGGTGGTAGCATGCCAGGACCCCAAATGAATGCTTGTGAGTGGCCCAATAATGAACCTCCAACACAAAGGCCTTTCAAAATTTCTCGGTGGTCGTTCACTCTTTAAGCGAGCCTCCTTGGCAACCACAACATAGATTTCCCTCCTAAGTTCCCTTATTCATCTCCCAATTCTTAAAGTCGTTCCCAATTCGCATGAGCTGAATAATTAGTATGCCTAGAGCCTTTAGAGGCTTCGTTGTCCGGACACACCACTGGTTGATGCCATTAATGGGGAAAAGAATGTATGAAACATGGCGAGGGGAGGGAGGCCTAAGGCCACATTAACTGATGATTGATCACCACCATCGGGGGTTAGACCATTGATATTATTAAATAATTGATTTATTCATTAAATAATCAAGGAAGCCAGGAAATAAAATATCAAATAGAGTTGAATTCAAATAACTTTAATGGACGAATCAATTAAATTAGCCAAAATTGGAATGTATATACAAAACCACATCAAATAAACTGGAAGTGTTCACCCGAAACATCATACACATCAAACGCAACACATAACTTACCAAAAGCTTAAATCGACATCAAGTTTATGACTATGAAAATGCTCATGCTAAATATTTTTAGTATTGAAATGGTTATTGAGTTGACATTTGTTAATGTCCTAATTTTCTTTACCAACACAGATAGACATAGAGGGTTTGAAAACTAAGTTATCAACTCTAACAAACCATTGAATACCAACCCTTACTAAGTTCCTTATTTAACCAACTAAATATGGACAGAGAACATTTCCTTGGACCTAATGTTGATTTTCACTCATTGGTAAGCTACTCTATTTGGGTGTTTATCAAAATAATTACGTTGAAGGCGTGGTTTATATTGGAATTGGGCTTGAGGAATTTCAAAATTTTAAAGTATGAATGGTCAAAATTTGATAATCTAGGAATATTCTTTATCTAATGATTTTTCAATTTCTTTAGTCTTCTCCTATATTTAATTTATTAAAAAATAATCAATAAAAATGGTTGGTATAATATATAATAATTAATGAAACCTTTTGTGAATTATAATTATATCTATACATTAGAAATCATCTAGCATCCTCAGTGTGGCGTGTTTGTGCTCTGTTCACATTCCTCCTAGCTCATGAAATGTTTACTCTTCATTGGCACGCATGGATTGAACGTAAACACATCATTTACTTAAGTAAGTCATGCAATACATTGCAGTAATAGATCGTTTACACTACCAACTCTAATGGATCATTTACAGTGACTCATGGAATACTCCAATACTCAAAAGAATTCATGGAATGGACGAGCTTGGGAGTGAGAGACCCATTACTCTCTCACATATTCTGAGCATTTTTTTGTTCCTAGTTGTAGAAATAGTTTGGAATTTGCAGTTGCTAACGAATTCAGACTGAAAACAATAGACACAAATTTATTCTACTCAATCTATGGAAATGAAAACATGTAATAGAAACACTTGCAAGTACATGCAACCATTCAATCACAATGAAACATAGTATTTTAACTAGGGAACCCCACTGGGGAAAACATGTTGAGAAGTGGAAACAAGAAATTCCAGTTTAATTTGTCCTTGAATTAAACTGAGAATTAAAATCAAATTCTATTCTCATAACAACTTGTAAATAGTTAATTAAGTTTAATTAACTTAATTATCTTAGGAATTTCGAGTTGGAAGTCTTTATGAAGTCATGTATATGTTCTACCTAAATTTTAGGGGTCCAATATGAGTTTAAATTGAGTTGTAAATTAGATAACTCAGTTTTATTGAGTTATGTTCAGTTAAATTAGTTCCAAACTGTTTGTGGAACTAATTGAGAGTTAAGAGTTAGTTGGTGCACTAGTGTATCCACAAGTGTCACTCTAGTTAACTGAAGATTCCCTCATCAGAAACTCATGCATGTCGATTCTAAGAAAGACCCAGTTGAAACTAGAGTGCAGGGACATTGTACTATCAATTGATTTACTGAGTTGTATAGATCATGCATGTAATTAGAGAAGGACCTACGCTTATATTGCACAATTTTTGAAGCATGAATTCCCTTTAAATATGGGTTATTCATCCTAGGAATTACGTGAGAGTTTATGGGCTTGGAGAGCTACAAAATTGGCTAAGTGTTGGCCACAAGCTTGCTTGTGAGATAAGAGAGTTGAGCATACTTGTGTGGAATTGTTCTAGTGAGAATAAGATTTGTATATTCACTCATATTTATGATATATGCAATACATATAGTGGGATTTTGAGCAGTGGATTTCCCCATATACATCTTGTGTTATGTGCCATTAATTTATCTTATTCCTGCTCATATTATTTTCGTTGATCTAATGGATTTCGTTGGTTGAAAGTAGAAGTAGATTCTTGTCCTATGCTTTAGTACATTGCATGAGCTTGTGAATCTACAGGATTTTCCAGATGGTATCGGAGCTGCGAGCAGTATATTAGAGGAGATTTCGAAGTTTTGAGTTTTGGGTTACATGTGAAATTCGAATTTCCAATGCATACCTCAAGGACAACTAGAGGATAATGGCTTGAAGGAATTCGTTGATAAAAGAATTCCTAAGCCAACAACATTGGATGCACATAATTTGGCTGAATGGAAGAATTTTGTGGCAAAGGCGAGGCAGATAATCCTTGAGGGAGTTCGAGGCCACATTGTTTCGAGTCTCCATAGCAAGTAAACTTTGTATGCTATGTGGAAAACATTGACAAACTTGTATCAAAACAAAAATGACCAAAGGAAATTGGCACTTAAGGACAAAATTTGAAAAATCAAAATGGAGAAAGGTGAGACGATTCCAAAATACTTGACCAATTTCACTAAATGTCATGATGAACTTGGAAGTGTTGGAAGCACGGTTGTCGAGGATGATATGGTGAGTCTTTCTCTTCTAGGACTCCCAAAGAGTTGGCATAGTTATCAGGACTCTGTCAATGATTGGGAGAAGCTCCTAGATTGGGAACCAGTGTGGTCAGATTTGATGCAGGAGGAGATCATGAGGAACGCCGGGGATAGCTCTTCATAAAAGACTAATGATGAAGAGAACTGTGCCTTAGCGATTAAGGTGAAGAAGGGGAAAGGGAAAGCTTCCCATTCCAAATTGGATTCTTATCATGGAGGTAAGAAGAAAGACATGATGAAAGTTATGTGATTTCATTTTCATGAGCTGGGCCATTTTGCTGCAAATTTTCCACTCAAGAAGTCCAAGAAGAAGTCCTCAGGAGGAGCAGTAGGTGAGGCTTTTGCCTCCCAATTCGAATTGGAATTTTCCATCATTGCATGCATGGTGTCATCAATGATGGAAAGTTTATGGTACTTAGAAAGTGGAGCTTCATTCAACATGACTGGTGACAAAGATTTATTCAGTGACTTGGAGGAGAAAGATCTCTGGATGCATATCGACATGGGTGACAATGGGAAGTATAGTGTTACTGGATTGGGCACGATTACTTTTCAGAGGGAGCATGGGGCTCTAATCACCTTGAAGAATGTTATGTATGTGCTCGAGCTGAAGAAGGACTTGGTATCCATTGTCATGCTTGAGGATAGAGGCTATGATGTGATCTTCTCGAAATGAAAGGCATTCCTTCGGCACATAGCCATGGGTCAAGTAAAGAAGATAGGGATTCAGGTGAATAATCTCTATAAGTTGGAGGTAGAGGAGTGTGTTACTTTAAGCACAAAAGAAGAAAAGGTGCAGAGCCGAGACGTTGGCGAGTTCTGGTACAGGCAATTGGGCCACTTGCATCATGGGGCTTTGAGGATATTGTAGCATATCTCTACCGGTCTTCCGAAAGGTATGCTTGAGCAAGGTGATACAAGGGGTGGACTTTGGGAAAATACACCAAGTCTTCCTTTCATTACAAAGACAGTCGAGCAGAGGCTATTCTAGAGTGAGTCCATTCATATGTGTGTGGACCATTCTCGATAGAATCCATGACAAAACATAGGTATTATGTTGATGACTTTTCTTGAAAATGCTAGATATTTTTCATGCAAAAAAAAGGATCAAACTTTCACAAAGTTTTTCTGAGTTTAAAGCATTGGTGGAGAAAGAGTCGGGCAAGAAGGTTAAAGCTCTATGGAGTGATAACAGTGGTGAGTATGTCTCAAATGAGTTTAAGAACTTTTGTGCAACATAAGGGATTAAACGGGAGTTGACGACACCCCAGACCCTTAGCATAATGGGGTGGCCGAGAGGAAGACCAAAAGCATAGTAGGGGCAGCGAGGGTGATGTTGCATGATCAGGGCCTACCACTTCACCTGTGGGCTGAGGCATGCAAAACATCGGTTTATGTTCAGAACCGTAGCCCACATCGGATACTTGAGACGAAGACACCAAAGGAGGCTTATTTCGGTAAGAGCCTAGGTGTTGGTCACTTTAGGATTTTTGGGTCATCGGTATATTTCCATGTGACTAAAGATGCACGAAACAAGATTGATTCCAGAGTAGAGTTGGGGATTTTTTTGGGGTACACTGATACACCTCACAACTATTGGGTGTACTTTCCCACCAGCAAGATAACAATGGTTCGCAGGGATGTCGGATTCGATGAGGAAAAGGCCATGCGAGTTTCCCTTGAGAGGGAGCTTGAGTTACATGCAGATGGGGAGATTTTAGCTCCTAAGGTTGAAAAGCCTCAGATGAATGTGGAGCAGCCACATGTAGAGGATCCGTGAGTGGAGACATCCAATCAGGTAGAATCTTCTAGAGATGGAAGAAAGCAAACCAGAGAGGTTGATAAATTGTTACATGATGCATGGGAGAATGTGGGAGAATGCACTTCTTAGCACAGACAAAGGAGGTCACCTGAGAGTTACACTAGATACATGGATCTTATGGGCGAATGTGTTGTGGCAAATCCATCTTCCTTTAAGGAAGTAGTGCAACAGTTGATTTGGGTTGATGCCATGGTGGAGGATTATGACTACATAGTTCATAACAATGTTTGAAATGTGGTCTCGAGACCAGAAGACAAGTTAGTGGTGAGCTCGCGTTGGCTTTACAAGGTAAAGCAAGCTACAGATGGTAGTGTGGAGAGGCATAAGGCTATATTTGTGGCCCATGGATTTTCACGGTAGAGGGAATTGACTATGATGAGACCATTGCTACTATTGCAAGGTACTCGTCGATCAGATCTATATTGGCACTATTAGCACAGATGGGTTGGAAGATACATCAGATGGATGTGAAGACAACCTTCCCTAATGGAATGATTAAGGAAGAGGTGTACATAGAGCAAATTGAAGGTTTTGAGACCTTTCATCGTGAGTCGCATGTGTGTCGACTTAAGAGAGCGTTGTATGGGTTGAAGCAAGCACCTCGTGCTTGGTACACTAGGATAGATAACTAATTCATAGGTTGGGCTTCACGAAGAGTGAAGTGGATGCAAAATTGTACCACATAGTGGTGGAAGGTAAATTATTGATCATTGTACTTTATGTTGATGATCTCATACTCACAGGTGATGATTAGCCGATCAAATATTGCAAGGAGGACCTTGCAAAAGAGTTTGAGATGAAGGAAATGGGGCTCATGCATTACTTTCTTGGCATGGAGGCATGGTAGGGGGATGGGGAGTTGTTTGTGTCTCAGGGAAAGTATGCCAATGATATACTCAGGAGATTCTACATGGAGAGAAACAAAACCATGGTGACTCCTCTAGAAGGTAACTGGAGGAATGAGGATGCTACTTCAAGGGAAGTAGTGGAAGATATTGTTTATAGGTAGCTTGTGGGTTCACTCATGTTGTTGGTGAACACATGACTAGATATGTGTTATGCAGTTAACCATCTTAGTCAAGCAATGGTTAGGCGTACCAAGTTGTATTGGAAGGCAACAAATCATGTGTTGAGATACCTTAGGGGCACTTATCAATATGGATTATGGTATAGACGGACAAAGGGAGTGAAGCATCAAGGCTTCATTGATGTAGATTGGGTAGGGAGTCCACCCAAACGGAAGAGCACATCAGGAGGGATCTTCAGTATTGGGTCAACGACAGTTTCTTGGTACAACAAGAAATAGAGATCGGTTGCACTTAGTTCTGCAGAGGCAGAGTACATGGTTGCAAGTCAAGGAACATGTGAGGCCATCTGGATGAGGAAGATCCTGGTTGGTTTGTTTGGTCAACAAATGAATCCAAGTTTGATTTACTACGATAATCAAAGATGTATCAAATTATTTGAAAATCTAGTTTTTCACAATCATTCCAAGCATATTGATATTTGATATCATCATATGAGAGATTTTATATTGAGGTAGATTATGTTGTTAGAGTACATTCCCACAGAGGAGCAAGATGCTGACATTTTGACAAAGGCATTGTCAAGGTGTAAATTCGAGTTTCACGGAGATAGGATCCAGGTAGTTGATAATCCCTTTCTTGTTGAGAGGGAGTGTTGAGAAATGAAAATAAGAAATTCCAATTTAATTTTTCCTTGAATTAAAATGAGAATTAAAATCAAATTCTATTCTCATAGCAACTTGTAAATAGTTAATTAAGTTTAATTAACTTAATTAACTTAGGAATTTCAAGTTGGAAGTCTTTCTGAAGTCATATATATGTTCTCCCTAAATTTTGACGGGTCCAATATGAGTTTAAATTGAGTTGTAAATTAGATAACTCAGTTTATTGAGTTATGTTTAGTTGAATTAGTTCCAAACTATTTGTGGAACTAATAGAGAGTTAAGAGTCAGTTGGTGCACTAGTGCATCCACAAGTGTCACTCTAGTTAACTGAAGATTCCCTCATCAGAAACTCATGCATGCTGATTTTGAGAAATACCCAATTGAGACTAGAGTGCAAGGATAATGTACTATTTGTTGTATGATTTACTGAGTTGTATAGATCATGCATGCAATTAGAGAAGGACCTATGTTTGGATTGCATAGTGTTGGAAGCATGAATTCCCTTTAAATATGGGTTATTCATCCTAGGAATTATGTGAGAGATTAGGGGCTTGGAGAGCTGTAGAATTGGCTAAGTTTTGGCCAAGAGATTTCTTGTGAGCTGATAGAGTTGAGCATACTTGTGCAAAATTTTTCTAGTGAGAAAAAGCTATGTATCTTCACTCATATTTATGATATATGCAATACAGATAGCACAGTTTTGAGCAGTGGCTTTCCCCAGATATAGCTTGTGTCATGTGCCATTAATTTATCTTATTCCTGTTCATATTGTTTTCATCGATTTATTGGCTTCCACTATTTGAAAGTAGAAGTAGATTCTTGTCATGCGCTTTAGTACATTGCATGAGCTTGTGAATCTACAAGATTTTCTACAAAATCCCTCCTATGTTTTGTATTAAATCAGATGAGAATGTGGATCTATTACAATGAAAACTTCAACCCTTGAAGCTCAACCTACACTGCAAACCTGATCTCCTTCTCTATGACCTGCTCTAACCAACACTTAGCCAAAATAGGCCTCAACCTTCCTCCTATTTCCTTATGCAATCCTTGTGGAAATTAGCTCCTTAAATATAGGGAAATTACCTATTTCCGTGCACAAACCTTGAAGTAGTTGACCACATGCTATAATGCAAAACTTGTACACTCAACTAGTATACAATTGACAATCACAATGTGCCTTTCCTCCACTCCAACTAGGAAATTCGAATTCCATGCATGACTAGGGTTATTTTTTAGTAAATTGATCAGTTAACTGAGAGATCAGTGAGTTAACAACAGTTATACTACTCAACTATACTCCTATTGAGTCTATTCTAGACCGGAGCTCAACTAACTGAGTTTAACTAACAATAACTCCACTAGGTTACCAGATTTTAGCAGTGAACCCATGAACAACTCTAATTCTAGCCTACAAACTTGAATTTACTAATTTAACTAAGTAATTTGGCCATGTCACTCCCACTAATTGCAACTCAAGTCATCCTGTTGATGTGGAAAATTGAATTTCTTCATTTGACTAAGGCACAAGTCAAATGAAACCTTTTCTTACTACAATTTAACACTCCCTCTTAGCAAGAAACTAATTATGCACAATCCCAATCTTGCTTCAATGGAATGTATCGTAACACAATTAAAACTCCCTCTCACTGTTGTTTTTTCTGCAACAACTGCAACTAAGAAGCATTGAAAATCCTAAATTAAATGTGTCTCTTAGTTGCAACTACCTTCTGAGTCTCTGGTTTCTACTAACTTGCAATTGTCAGTCAAGTTCTTAGTACATCAATTAACACTGATCCTTCTACTAGTGAATACTATGGGCCCTTGTAGCAAGGGTAATGATCCAAGAGAAGAGTATATTGCAAATGTTTTTTCTCTCCTATTGACCCTGCGTAAATCTTTGCAACTCTGGGACTAAAGCTCTACATCACCTTGTTAGTGTCAGTATTTGCAGCCTTCCTCCAGTGATCAAACATGCTCTTACAAAGTGATTTTAAGGTGTCAAGGTCAAATTTTGTCATTTCAGTGAGTCTTCAAGTAAAATTTGGTCACTAGGTATTAGGTCTAGGGTTTCCTTTTACTCCTTTCAAAGTTGTCCAAATGTCGGTCCATGTCACCATTCAGCTGAGTGTACCATCATTAAGAGGGTTTTCATTATAATTTCAGGTTCCAACAGGTCATTTTACACCTTGTTCATGCTTCAATTGTGCCTAGGTAAGGTTCATTTCCCTCTCTTAGGGTTTTGAAGGTAATTTCTCTTGGATGGTCAAATCATCAACAAAAATTGTATCCTGATGTTCATACACCTTCGCCTATCCTTAGTGTACCTTATTAAACACTTCCCATCGCTGATATCCCTCAAATTCCTCATTTTCACACAAACCCTAGTTTCTTACTACAACTTGACAATTTTTTGGGCTAGGCCTGTGTTTTTCCCTTTTGGACCCCTTCCCCTCACTCAATGTTTGAAATTCAACTTTCCCCTACTTCCTAACATCCCTCCATACTTCCCAAAATTTTCTCAAGAATTTACAATCCCCTTATCCAGTTCATTTCACTTCATTTCGACAAATCCTCTGTTCCACGCATCAGGATAGGTTTTACTCCAATGATTTTTCTGAGAAAGAAAAGATGAATTTGGGAAACATGAGAGAGGTTTTTGTCCAAAATAGTCCAAGGAAGAAAAACCTCCTTCAATTTTTACACAGGTGTCATGGTTTTAAAGAAATGTCAAAACTACAGTTGCCTCAGGAGAATTGATGCACCTCTAAAGTGACCTTGGGAAAATCAATATTTCTCCTAGCTAGGTTGGCCTAATGACTTATTTGATGAGTCAAATGATAAGTAGACACAAATATATTTTTAATGACCTATCATGAGCTCAATTTGGAGTTGAGGAAGACTTTCAAAAGTTTAATGCAACAGTACTCTGCCTTTAGGCAGCCTCATTTTGCACATTTTGACCAGTCTTGGGAGATTTGTTTTTTGACAGAGCAAATGAACTCCAAATTGAAACATTCTAGTTGGGTTGGAAAGTAGACTCAAGAATATTTCTAATGAGCTATCCCGTGCCCAATTTGGACACCAGTAAGGCCTCCAAAAATCTCCTGAAAAAAGGCGCTATGCATTGAGCCGACGCTACGCATTGGGCAACGCTCTGCAGTGTAAATTTTGAACAGGTGTGACACATTGAGAGGGTGTGGCGCACTGGGTTTGTGGCATGGCACATAGGGCCACAAGGTTGATTTTACTCACAACCTCCTCCAAAATTGCAAAATTTCTAAATCCTCACCTTGTCCAAGTAAGTTAACATTCCTCGATGACCAATGAATGAGTTTATCTTGGTGCTTATGGTGATTTAATGGGAAAAAATTGAAACCCTACCTCCTTGTATCTCTTGTCAAAAACAATTGCATAGGGTTTATAAATTGTATTTCTTGCTGCTAATCCCACTCCTAGCCATTTCTCGCTCCCTCACTCCTTTATTAACTCATTCATTTTCTCCCTCTCTTTACATTCTCATCTACCTACTCCCATATCCCCAAAACCCTAAAACCCTAACTTCGGGTGAAACGTTAGTTTTCTTCATTGCGCTAATGGTTGTATACCCTATCCCCTTAATCCCACTCCCCTCATACATTTTCCCCTTAATCCCATTCTCCACATATAATTCCATAAACCTTTTCATTCCCCAAAAACCTATAGCTAGCATCAAATCCTCCCCTCATCAGTCCCACTCATCCATGGAGCTCAAAAACATAAAGAAAAACTGGCAAGCTGCTAAGAGGAGGAAAACCAAATTGACAACACTTGAAAGGGAAATTTAAGACTAATTGTAAATCTTGGCTCGAGGTGACAAACGTGCACTTGGAAAAGATGCTGGAGAAAGCCAACAAAGAGAAAAATATGTTAAGGAACATGGCATACCACTACTTGGCGAGAAACAAGGTGTGCAAAGCAAGAATCAGGGTTTTGAAGGCTAAGTTGAAGAAAGCATCAAGGAAGCGAAAAGAGCAAGATAGAATCTAGATCTTGGCTGAGGCTTCCTTGGCCCAACACCACACTTAATGAAGAACACTCAGCCCAAATTTCAAAAAATTTGGGACACTTTTTGCAATTTTGGAATTTTTGGGCCGAAACACAGGTTTTTCTGCCCAATGCACTGCGCCACCTGGTGCTCGCTTTTGATGGAGGACTCCTTTTGAGGATAACTCAGTGTTTTTGGATTTTCCATGAAAAAATATGCATGCTCATAAATGGCCAAGAAATTTTGATAGGTTTTGAGCCCCCAAAAAGGTCAAAACCACACCAAAAATGACCTTTCTGCCCCTTTTTGGACACACAAGAAGCAACATTGGGAGAACTCAGTTTTAGAGGGGAAAATGGAGGCCAAATTTAGAAATTCCACTTGTTCTGGAAAGTAGACAGGCAAACCTTTCCAAAAAGCCTACTTGGAGAAAATTTGGACACTGTTAAGGTGTCCAAAATCAGCTTCAAAAGGGCATTACACATAGGGAAATCAGCGCGACGCATTGGAGGAATTTTGCTCAGTTTGACCAAAAATACTCTGTTTTTCGCCTAGTTTCTTGACAGTTTGACTTTTCTCCTTCTTAATATCAAACTCATGATGTAATTTAATATGTATTGATGGATATTGATGTAATTATGCTAAATTTTCACTCATAGAGGTAGATTCATCCATGAAAAGGTAATTTGCAATTGAATGAATCATTTCCCTAGTTTTCAGAGGCAAGCTGTTCCACTGCCTAGTTTTTAATTCTCAGTTTAGAATTTGTTGGAACAACTCCTAAACTTATGAGCTCGACCCCTAGAGGCTAGGATGAGTTTTTGTTTGCCTATATCTTGTGATTTTTCAGTCATTAGCAAAGGTTGGACTTTTGAGAAAGCTTGGAACTTCATTGTATACACATTTCAACAGTTTTGGCTAAGGAATAGACCAGGGTTTGCAACACTTTATGGGATTAATGTGGCATCTTTCTTTGTTATTGTGTTTCCTTCTGTAATTGTAAGTTTACCTGTGTTTTATGTATGCCATCATCTCTCTTTGCTTCATGTTAACTAAATCAAACAAGGATAAAGGTAGAATCAATTGAAATTGTAGTGCTCTACCTAGGGTTTGTTTAGTTATTTATGTTTTCAGCTGTTTGAAGAGGATCCCTGAGACTTTCTTGCCCTATTCAACTTCTCACCTGTCTAAAGCTCTCCATTTCATTCAATTTGAAGTACCAAATCATTTGCCTACCTTGCCCCATAGAGATCTCTGCAAAACTGAGCCTCATTCCCAGACCCAAAATCTGCCTTTCCATTTGAGCCAACAAAACATCATCAAATTTAATCAAAACTCCTTTGCACACATACCTAGCCTAAAATCAGTCTACACATCAAGTCATCTCAAGCCACATTGATCATTTTTTGCTGAGATTGACCAGGAGAGAGCCCTCTCCCGACCTGGTAGGGCTAGCTACCAGGTTAAGCGTGGTTTGATGTTATCCTAGATCCTGCCTTTCTCAGCTTGAGGTAGATTTAGGCACGAACACACCCCACCTCACTCCTAAAGGTATAACTGAATGCATGGTGAAATATACTTCTAGCTTGTAGTTATTTTTAACTTAAACACCAATTTGTTTACTTTTCTAGTAGAAACATGCTTAAGAAAATATCTCCCCTTACTTACCATCACATCATATCCATGGTTTTCAAGTACAACTACAAAAAATAGATTTTCTTCAAACCAGGAAAAACATTAAATCCTTTAGGTGAATATGGGAGCCTGAATCCTTCTTAATAGTGATAGTGCCAATCCCTTTGGAACTATACCTTCCATGATCTCCAAGCTCTATGTGTGATTGTAGGTCCTTCTCCTCCAGGTTACCAAGGAAATCTTTATTTCCTATCATACGATATGAAGCAATGGAGTCTAGGTACACTCACTCCCTCTACTGTGATTTCCATGCAAGAAATGAGGGTGAAATCCAACTTGAAGTGTGATGTAAGAACATATCCTCTTGCTCTTGTTGTAGGATCCTTATTGGATTTCTTATGTGGACACTTGGTTGAATAGTGTCCATATTGATGTTATTGAAAGCATTTAATTCTACTTAGGTATTTCTTCCTTCCATGGTTCTAGATGGATTCTGCCTCACCTTGGGTCTTCTATCCTTAAATGACATTATTTCTTTTTCCAAATAGAGCACAATATACTTCCTCATTAGATCTAGATGTGACACCATCTCTAGTGTTTCTTCTAATCTCCTCCTACACCAAATTAGAACAAAGTCTCTCCCAATCTAGTAGCTTGTCTCTTCCATTAACTGAATCTTGATAGTTGTGCTAGGACTTTGGAAGGCCAAGGTGTGCTAAGATCACAAGTTCAGATGACGCCACATTTTCTCCTACTCCTCCAAGTTCATCTCAAACCTGAGTGAATCTGGATAGCTATTGAGGAATAAGTTCATTTTTTTTGCATGTGAATGTTCCCTAGTTTGTCTCTCAATGCCAATTTCTTAACATCACTATTGCTCTGGAATATATCCATGATATTTTTCCACATTTAAAAATAAGTATCCTTTCCATGTAAGTTCGAAAGTACATGATCTCTAAAACCCTCTAGAGTAATCCTCCTAGATTTTGTCGTGTCTTTCGTCCATTGAGCAAGTGCTTATGAATTTGATGATGCTAGTTTTGGAATATAAATTGTGTGTATTCCCATACTCCATTTTCATCCATGAAAACTTCCATCCTATCTTTCCAAGCACAAAAAATTGAGGTGCCCTCCAATGCATACTCAAGCCTCAATCCATTGAAAGACATTTTTCTTGCATTGAAGAGAATCAACACCAAAAACTCTGCAAATTGAAATTTCTCTGAGATAGGATATGGAACAAGGTTTCTATGTAGCCTTTTAAAGCTCTGATACCATGTTGAAATGGCAAGAAATTTTCTACTGCTAATGAATTCAAACTGAAAACAATAGACACAAATTTCTTCTACTCAATTTGTAGAAATGAAAACATACAAAAGAAACACATGAAATTACATGAAACCATTCAATCAAAATGAAACACAATATTTTTACTTGGGAACCCAACTAGGAAAAATCCCTCCTCTATTTTGTATTAAATATAGAAATTATGATGTATATTTGTGACTGCTCTTGAAGTTTTAATCAAAATCACAAGACACAAACCTACTCTACTGCTCCGCGGAATTCAATTCACAATTTAGAACATCAATCATAAACATGCAATTAGAAATATCACACATGCACATGGTATTTTTCTAGGGGAAATAAATATGCTATAAACCCCTTTGCTTGCTTTCATTAATATGATGAATAGAGATGTATTACAATTGCTTTGCTCAATTGAGCACAACCTATAGGTGAATACCCTATCTCTATGCTCACTAAGAAGATCTGACACAGACTTAGTCAATTTATGTCGCTGCTTGAGCCCCTATTCCTCGTGCAATTCCTTGAGAAATTAGGCCTCTATTATTTAAGAAGTTCCTCCAATTGATTGCACAATTCCCAAGTTTTATCATTTGACTGCATGCAACACCTATACACTCAAGACTAATCTACAATTGATGTTACACTACCTTGGAATTTCCACCACAACCAGGGAACTCGAATTATCTGCATGCACTAGCTAATTTGGGCTAATTGATCAGTTAATTGGATGATCACTGAGTTTGACTGAAGTCCCATTGCACAACTAACTTTCCACTAGTTCATCTAACAGTTAGAACTAGTTTAACTGAAAACAACTTGAAACAACTCACCTTGATTGCTACAAATTTGCAATCACACATGCTTGATTGAACTCTAACTCCTCTAACTTGAATTTACTGAGCTAACTAAGTGATAAGAGCCATGTCACGTCAGATAACTGCATCCAAGGTGTCTGCTGATGTGGAAATTCTAATTTTATCAATTTAATCAAGGAAAATGAAATTGAGAATTTCTTGTTGCATTTTTTCAACACTCCCTCTCAATAAGAAAGGGATTATCAACTGCCCCTATCCTGCACCTGTGGAACTCGAACTTCCCTCTTGACAAGGCCTTTGTCAAAATGTCAGAATCATGTTCCTCTATCAAAATGTACTGTAGCAACATTATCTACCTCTGCATACAATCTCATAAATGGTGATACCAAATATCTATATGCTTGGATTGATTGTGAAATATAGGATTCTTGGAGATCTTTATGCAACTCTTATTATCATTGTAGATCACAGTTGGATCCATTATCTGACCAAACAGTCCCACAAGTATCTTTCTCATCAATATTGCCTCACATGATGCTTGACTTGTGGCCATGTATTATGCTTCTGTCAAGTTGAGCACCACGGATATTTGGTTCCTGCTATACCAGGAAACAATTGCGGACCCAACACTGAAAATTCCATTTGATGTACTCTTTTGGTGTGATGGAATCCCCACCCAATCTGCATTTGTGAAGCCACACAAATTCCCTTCCTCCGTCCATCTGTACCATAGTCCAAACTAAGTAATGTCTCTGAGGTATCATAAAACATGCTTAGTGTCCTTCAAAAATAATTTGGTCAGCCTAACCATAGCTTGGATCAGTTGGTTGAATGCGTAGCACATATCTAGTCATGTGTTCACAAGATATATCAGTGAACCCACCAGTTGCCAATGAATGGTAGCATCCACTTCCTCACTTGAAGTAGCATCCTCTTTCCTCCAATTGGTTGCTAGAGGTGTCTCCATGGGTTTGCAACTCCCCATGCAGAGTCTCTGCAATATCTCATTTGCATACTTTCCTTGAGAGACAAATAGTTCTCCATCTCCTTTCCATACTTCCAACCTGAGGAAGTAGTGCATGAGACCCATGTCCTGTATTTCAATTTCTCTTGTAAGGTCCTCCTTGCAATATTTGATCAATTACTCATCATTAGTTAAAATAAAATCATCAACATAGAAGACAATAATAAAAAATTTACCTTCTACCAACATATGATAAAGGTTTTCATCTACTTCCTTTTTGGTATAGCCAAAACTAGTGAGATAGATATTGATCTTGGTGTACCAAGCATGGGGTGCTTGTTTGAGACCGTACATTGCTCACTTGAGTCTACATGCATGGGACTCCCGATCAAATGTCTCAAAACCTTCTGGTTGCTTGATATACACCTCCTCGTTAATAACGCCATTGAGAAATGCTATTTTTACATCCCTTTGTTGGATCTTCCACCGCATCCGCATAACCAGAGAAAGAATTGATCTAATGGATGAGTACCTTGCTACAAGAGCAAATGTCTCCTCATAGTCAATTCTATCAACTTGAGAGTACCCCTTGACCAAAAATATGGCCTTATACTTCTCTATTCTTCTATCTGCTACCTTCTTAACCTTGAAGATCCATCTCGAACCCAAAACTTATTTATCTATTGGTCTTGGGACCACTTCCCAGACACTGTTCTTTATAATGGATTCATATTCTCCCACCATTGCATCAACCCATACAGGTTTCTCTACTACTTCCTTGAAAGAGTATGGCTTATTCTCTACAAGATCAGTCATTAGAGCCATGTATCTAGTGTACCATTAAGGTGATGTTCTCTTCTTGTGAAAATTTGAAGGAGTTCCCACATTCTCCCTTGCATCCTACACAGGTCTATCAGCTTCCCTAGTCCTTTTCATTCCTTCTATGGATGGTTCTAGTTCAGTGGTTGTCTCCAATATTTGCTCCATAATTTGTGGCTACTCAACAAATTCCTAAGGCTCCTCATTTGGAACTAAAAGTTCCTCTTCTGGTGGGATCTGAAGCTCCCTCTCAAGAGAGCACCACATCACTATCTCCTCATCAAGCTTTACATCCCTTCGCACAACTGTCATTATGAGGGATGAAAAGTACACACAGTAGTTGTGAGGAGTTTCTATGTAAGTCACAAATACCCCAAATTATGTTGTTGGCTCAAGCTTATTCCTTGATTCTTTGAAGACATGGCAGTAGAAAGAGGCTCCAAAAATCCTGAAGTGCGACACGTTCGGCTTTCTCCTTGAGAAATGCTCCTATGGTGTAATCATGCCCAAAATCTGAAGAGGACTTCGATTCTACAAATAGAATGTTGTGTTGCAAGCTCTGCCCACAAATGCAGTAATAGGCCTTGGTCATGCAGCATATCCATCGTAGCTACCACAATGCTACAATTATCTCTCCCAGCCACCTCGTTCTACTATGGGTTGTGGGGTGTTATCGACTCTCATAGAATGCATTCTTTCACATAGAAAAAATTGAATTAATTCGATACGTACTAACCTCCATTATCTCTCCTAAGAGCCTTCACCTTCTTGTCAGTTTATTTCTCAACTAGTACCTTAAATTTGAGAATGTCTCATCATTCTTCTACATGAAGAAGATCCAACACTTCCTTGAGAAGTCATCAATAAAAATGGCAAAATATTTGTGTCTGGCAGTGGAGTTTGTCGAGAAAGGTCCACGGACATCTGAGTGGATCCTTTCCAAGACTACATGTTCTTTGTTGTCTCGATCATGGAATGTGGATTTTGTGTACTTCCCCAAGGTACGTCCTTTGCATACATGATGCTTCTCAAGTGCTCCTTTAGGGAGGCTAGTGGTTATTTGCCACATAATCTTCAAGGCACCATGATGCAAATGACTAAGCCTTCTATGTGAAAGTTCATCGACATCACAACCTGCACTTTCTCCACCTTTTTGCTTAATGCAACATAGTCTTCCACATCTAGCTTATACAAGTTCTTCACACCAAACCTTGATATTCTTCACCTATCCCATGGCTATGTGTCTCAGGAATGCCTTTCCTTTGCTGAAGATCACATCATAACCACTGTCTTCCAAAACTGCAACAAATATGAGATTTTTCTTTAGTCTCGAAGAAAACATGAGATCCTTGAGCCTGAGAGGGGAGCCTGACTCCCTCTAAAAGGTGATTGTACCAACCCCGGTTGCGCTATACTTTACATAATCCCCCATCTCGATGTGCATTTGGATATCTTTTTTCCTCTAGGTCACTGAAAAATCTCTACACCCTATCATGTGGAATGATGCACCCGAGTCCAAGTACCACACACTCCCCATCACTTAGCTTTCCATGCATGAAATAAGGGTAAAGTCAAGCTCAAATTGTGAATCCAAGGCTTCACCTACTGCTCCTCATGAGGTCTTCTTTCTTGCCTTTTTGTGTGGATACTTTGTGGCATAATGCCTTAATTCATGACAATGGAAGCATTTAATTTTGGAAAAAAAAAAATCTTCTTGCCCCCTTTGGATAGATTCTGGTTTGGATTGCAATTTCTTCCTTTTTCCATTCTTTTGCTTTCCAACCAATGTGAATTTTTCTTCATCCTTCCCATTGGATGAAGTCCCATCTCCAGTATTCTGCCCTATTCCTCTTGTACCAAATCAAAACATAAGATTTCCCAATTCGGTAGTTTCTCCCTCCCGTTCATCGAATCTTGATAGCTATTCCAACTCTTGGGAAGGCTCAGAAGGGCTAGGGTTACCAAGCCATCTTCTGCAACATTAGCACCAACCCCACCAAGTTCACCAGAAACTTGTGTGAAATTGCTTAAATACTGCAGAATAGTGTTATTCTTCTGCATATTGATATTTCGAAGTTTATCCTTGAGCGAAAACTTCCCATGGTCACTAATATTCTCAAATAGCTATGTCAATGCTTTCCATAGTGAAAACAAAGTTTATTTTCCATGGAGATTTGAGACAATGTGATTCCATACTGCCTCCAATATTATTCTCCTTGCCTTGGTTACATCTTTTTTCCAATAAGAAAGGTTATGGGCATTGGATTCTTGTGGTTTTGCAACATCTGTCTTGATGTATTCTAGCAATCCATTGTCATCCAATACTTCCTCCATGCGATCCTTCCATGCAATGAAATTAGAGCTTCCTTCCAAGGAATACTCTAGCCTTAGCTAGTTGAAGGTCATCTTTTCAACTTGGAAGAGATATTGCTGTAGTGAACATCAAAATCGAACCTCTTAAGAAGTAACTTTGAAATTCCTACTCTAATGTGAATCTTGCTTCGATACCATATAGAAATTATGATGTATATTTGTAATTTCTCATGAAGTTTTAATCAAAATCGCAATACACAAACCTACTCTACAGCTCTGCAGAATTTAATTCACATTTTAGAACATCATTCACAAACATGCAATGAGAAATAACACACATGCACACAATACTTTTCTAGGGGAAAGCTATTTGATAAAACCCCCTTTTCTTTCTTGCATTAATATGGTGAATAGATATGTATTGCAATTTATTTACTCAACTGAGCACAACCTAAAAGTGAATAACCTATCTTTGTGCTCACTTAGAAGATCTGACCCAAACTTAGTCAATTTATGCCTCTGTTTGAGCCCCTATTTCCTTGCACAATTCTTTGAGAAATTAGGCCCTTATTATTTAAGAAATTCCTCCAATTGATTTTGCAATTCCCAAGGTTGATCATTTGAATGCATGCAACACCTGTACATTCAAGATGAGTCTACAATTAATGTTACACTTCCTTGGAATATCCACCATAGTTGGGGAACTCAAATTCTGTACATGCACTAGCTATTTTGGGTTGGTTGATCAATTAACTGGATGATCACTGAGTTTGATTGAAGTCCCACTGTACCGTTGACCTTCCACTAGTTCCTCCAACAATTAGAACTAGTTTAACTAAAAACAACTTGAAATAACTAACCTTGAATGCTACAAATTTGCAATCACACATGCGCAATTGAACTCTAACTCCTCTGACTCGAATTTACAAAGCTATTTGAGTGATAAGAGCCATGTCACCACAATTAACTGCATTCAAGTTGTCTATTGACGTGGAAATTCATTTTTTCTCAATTTAATCAAGGAAAAATAAATTTGAGAATTTCTTGCTACATTTTTTCAACATTAAATTAGATGAGAATATGGGTCTATTATAATGACAACTTCAATCATTGAAGCTAAACCTGCACTGCAACACTGATCTATTTCTCTTTGACCTACTTTGATGAACGCTTAGCCAAAATAAGCCTCAACCTTCCTCCTATTTCCATGTGCAATCCTTGAGGAAATTAACTCCTAAAAGATAGGGAAATTCCTTATTTTCTTGCACAAATTTTGAAGGTATTGACCACCTGCTCCAATGCAAAACTTGTACATTCAACTAGTATACAATTGACAATTATAATGTGCATTTTCCTCCACTCCAACTAGGTAATTCAAATTTCATGTACGGCTAGGAATATTTTTAAGTAAATTGATTAGTTGACTAAGAGATCAGTGAGTTAACAATAAGTATACACCTCAACTAAACTCCCACTGACTCTATTCTAAACTAGAGCTTGGATAACAAAGTTGAACTAACAATAACTCCACTATATTGCTAGATTTTAACAATCAACCCACGTACAACTCTACTTCTAGCCTACAAACTTGAATTTACTTATTTAACTGAACGATTTGGCCATGTCACTTCTGCTAACTAAAACTCAAGTCATCCTGCTAATGTGGAAAATTGAATTTCTCCATTTGACTAAAACACAAGTCAAATAAAATCTTTTCAGACTAAGATTTAACATCAATATCAAATATCATTTTATATCAGGAAATCAAATATTTCTCTTACCATTGGGCATTGATTAAATCACGAGATACTACCATATACGAGGCCGAAAAGGTTGGATGTGGAATACCTCAAAGATGGATATGAATTACAGCCCATTCATGTACTCAAAATTGCGAAACCTCGGAACATGAACATTAACATTAATAAGGAGATGCCAAAAACGATGAAAATAAGCGTGTGTATGTGATTTTGGATATACAGAATACTTAATTTAATCGGTTTTATAAGAATTTTTTATTACAATTCTTTTTTCGGTGAGATACTCAATTTTTTTGAGGAAGAGGAAGAAAATAAAGGATAAAAAGGAGTATAGAGATATTAAGTTTATGTCAATTTGTATAGAGATTCTTGTAATTCTAGAAGATAGAATAGAAATGCATTTTAATTAGTATTATTTTTAAAATAAATTTAGCTAGCAAAATTTAAAATTTTGCTGGATTAAAATTGTTCTTATATGAGTTCTTAATGGTAATAATTCTCAATCTTACATTTATATGAAAATGTAAAAAATAATTAAATTGTCGTTTATATCTCGATTGAATTGAAAACTAAAAAGTTAAACATTTGAAATTCTCGTAATCATATTTTGATAAAAATGAAACTTTGTTCATATCTTGGGGAAAAAATCATTTGGATGTCATTTTTTATTCGAGAAAGACATAGATAAAGATAGTCCTTATTTAATTTGATTGAGGGGAGGAATGGTAAGTAATTTGATTCATTCAACATTAGCTTTGTAACAGGGTTTTCTTAACATTTTTCTAAAGTTTTATTATTATTATTTGTTTTATCATTATGATAATAATTGAAAACTTGTTAGAGAGTTTGTTCAAGTGTTTTTTTTATAATTTCACGTATAAAAATGAAAACTTTGTTCATATCTTCGGGAAAAAACCATTTGGATGTTATTAGTCCCTGCCCTTCGGGCTGGCAGGGACTATAGTAATCGGTTTTCACCGATAGCATTAGTTTGGCACAGAAATCCACAGAAATCCATAAACATATTTCACGTTAAACCAAAGTTTGCGGATATATTTTATTAAATTTTATGTTTGCCGATACACGCAGCCAATGGATGGAAAGATCGTCTTATTTGGCCTCAGTACGAGGCATAACTTAGGAAAATTTTACAAAATCATTTCGCTAATTGGTACAGGTTTGAAGTAATGCTATCTTCGAGATAGCATTAGTTCGTTAACATTAAATGTTAACTGGGTTACATTAAGGATATCGCCGCTTAGCCTAGGTTACGTTATGTCCCTCCACACCTCCACCTCCACACGTCCACGCCTGCCATCTGCCATACATGCACGCCTACGCCTGCCACCAACTTTCCTCTTATACTCCCCAAGGTGCGGGGTGCTTGTTCAACCTGGTCGCCTGAAGATGGGAATCGGCTCTGCGGCATCTACAAACGGAGCAGCTATCACCACGCCTGCGTTTGCCAGACTGGTAATCTTCGTTTCATTGATGTTGCTGTTGCTGTGTTTGTGCCTTCTGCAGTTTCATTGATGTTGCTGTTGCTGTGTTTTCAGGTCCAGGTAGTCAGACGGCGTTCGACAGCGTTCGACAGAGTCAAGATCTGCTCAACTCCTGCACAAATGCAACGTAAGGTATTATCTTGTTCTGCCTTTCCTCAGACAAATTGTATGGGCTACAGAAAATTTGTGAGCAAGCTTACAATAGGCAGATCACAATAAGTGATGAGAACAAACCTCTGTAAAAATATGTAAATATTGATTAGCATCATTTTCTTAATAATGTCGGTGACAGCTTCAGAGAAACGCATCGGATGCTATCGGATTGCCGGAGAAGGAGACCGAGCAAAACTCAGCTTCGAGTTATACAATTAACTTTTCATTGCAGCTTTGCGGCATTGTGCACGGCCGAGTGAATAAACAATAAAGCCTGCAACTGGCAGTCAAAACCCATGGCGATATGGAGAAACTAGTAAAATTAAAAAATATTTTCTACTCCAGCCAGTTCATGTGTGTTTTGGCTCTCGGATTAAGTCTGTACTAAATTTTTTAATTTCAAATGCAGTCAACTTACCATTCCTTTTTCTTTAATGGCTCATCGAATATGCAACTCGATATATTTATAATTTATGAATTCATTTTCTTTTGCGACCGACGAGACTCTAGTGTTCATGTACCCACATATGATTGTACTAACAGTGAAATAGATTTCTAACAGTCCAAAGAAATATTTGCATCTACGTGCTGAATGAAAGGGCCGAGCCCTACTATGGATGGGCAGACGCTGTTGGAAACTCGGCAGGTGACTAAAAGACTGTCTCTGCTACTCCACAAGTTACAATAAGATTTGTTCAAGGAATTTTTTAACATGACTATCTATATAAATTATTAAAATGTTTGTTATATAAAACTTTTACATTTTCTGAGTTGTTATACATATATACATACCTGTAAACTCCTTCGTTGATTTCTGAGGACGCTGGACCGCCCAGGTTTTGGTATGGCCGCGCGTCTGGAGACACCTTGACTTCAAACTGCAACAGGGGGCATTTTCTTTTGTTATTAGGGATCAGGAGTGCCTATCATGCACCCATCGGCCTTCATTTCTTCAATCAGATTTCTATTCTCTGTAGAGAATACAAGTTTTCATTTCTTCAATCAGATTCCTATTCTAAATTGGCAGAATTGTTATCGCAGACCTGATTTTCCTTTTTTATTCCTTAACCTAAAGCAACAAGCATTTCCAAACCCAAGACTTATTTTTTTAATGAAAATCGAGGATCTGTTACCTAATGCCCATCCATATGCTTTAGTGTCCCTCTGGAATCCTGCGTGAGATTCCTGGATGAAATATTTTGAAGCACAAAGAGCCTTGTCAATCCGAGTTTTGGGAGCCTCCGTAAGACAGAAAGCAGTCTCGCTAATTCTATAACTCGTTCTCTCATTAAATCCAGAAATCTATGCCATGAATGATGAGCAAGAACGCCATGAATTTAACGGGCAAGATCCGCAGGTGCCTCGGCTAACTCTCTCTGCAACTGTTTCACTTCACGTCGCAGAACTGAGATCGCTCCCACGCAACCATAAACGGGATCTTTCAACAGCCAACAGCCATCAGAGGGAGGCGGGCATGCAAGATATATTACTGCCATCTGAAGGATTTCTGGATGCTGGGTAATGAAGGCAGCTGGTCGATGAGATACGTGGCGTGGCAAGCGGGCGCCAAAAGGATCATGCATAGACGGAGCCCAGGTCTATCTATGTATTTGCTTATTATTTACACGATTAATACTTTGCTTTATTTTAGATGACGTGAACCAAATAATAATATAATATTAAAACCCTAGCCATGCGTCAGCGTTTAACCTTAGTTCCTCGCATGTTTGACTTAGCGCACGCACTCAAACTTGGGACCAAGTTAAGTCGGCTCAGCAGAAGGGCTGATCAAGTTTGACTCAGAGGAGTATTGGGTAACACAGAGGAGTTTTCCAACTATGACTTGTATATTAGAACAACTAACACAACATTTCATACACAGAATATGGTTAGAGGTTGCAATCTAATAAAAAAATACTCAACTCATTTTAACAGTAAGATCCTAATATTTAAAAACAGCTAAAACTAAGAATGTTTCGCGATGTGATGAAATGGGATATCCTAAATCATTTTCCCTTTAACAAGAATAATAAATTTCCAATTTTTTCCACAGCTCCCATAAACATTGGAAAGAAGGCCATAACTCTTCTTATTATTTGAATAACATGCTAAAAAAACAAACATTTCTCAATACGTCCTGATTACAACGTAATAATGACAAAAATAACAATTGATCCATACCGAAAATAAATCAGAGCCTTGAAGAGCTACCACTAGTGAATCAATTAATATAGAAGCACGAAATTTAACAGTTATTACACCGATGGAAAGAACACTACCCGCAACAGATCTCAACGCGTCTTTGTTGTTCTTCTACATACAGTTACATGCGCCTCGTAAAGTTGTTGCTTCTTTGCCACTTGGGGTCTGCCACCGATGATTGCTGCTCTTGCTCTCGTTGATCAGCGTCTTAAAACGAGCTACTTCGCAGATTCGTGAGCGCAGTTGGAAGAAGACGACAGATTCGTGTGCGCAGTTGGGTAAAAGACAATTCAGGAATCACGGATGTCCAGTAACCTGGTGTCCAGGACAGTTGTGACCAACACACATGTCTACGGTCCCTGGGTACAAGACAATTCAGGAATCACCAGGACTGTTGTGACAAACACACTTGTCTATGGTAACATGCCGACTGCTGAGTGCTGCAGGGCTACTTGCATCTTACAGCTACTTGCCAAATCAATCAGGGAACTTTCTTCCTCTGCAGCCCTCGGTTAATCAGCCAGCCCGTTCATTTGTTTCTTGGGTCAGGCGGGGTTCTTCAATCAGTGGCAGGGACTTGCTGCTTCGCAGCCTCCCTTGTTTTTTATTTGAGAAAGACATAGATAAAGATATAGTCCTCATTTTGGTAATTTGATTGAAGGGAGGAATGGTAAGTAATTTGATTCATTCAACATTAGCTTTGTAACAAGGTTTTCTTAACATTTTTCTAAAGTTTTATTATTATTATTTGTTTTATCATTATGATAATAATTGAAAACTGGTTAGAGAGTTTGTTCAAGTGTTTTTTTTATAATTTCATGATTCTCAAATTTTGATATAAATTGATGGCGCATGTTATATAAATTTAAGTGTATTTGATGTTGAAGAATAATTATGATAATGATTTATCTATATATAATCTAGTAACATTATAATAAGTATTAACTTATTTTGTTAATATTTTAATGTTAATTTACTTTCAATTGGTATTTTTTAAATAAATAAATAATTTTTTTATAACTTAAATTAAAATTTCATAAATATTCAAAAATCTATTATAAATATATGAATTAGTTTTGTTTTATATTTATAATTTCTAATTATTGTAATGTCAATACATAATATTAAATTATGTTGATTGGTCTCATTTATAAAAGTTGATTGGCGTATAGATGATAGAAAATGATGCCTTTGGCATATATCAACCACGTTTACTAATGTGGTTGTGCCAGTAGTATATTGTTGAGGTAATATTGATTTGAACATAAAGTAATTATTATAACCTTGATTCTATGAATGATGGGTTTAACATAATTGATTTAGAGGCCCATTATATTAAGAAATCAATGGTATTTTTCCAAGGTATTTGAAGTGATGAAGTCTATTTAAAGGCTTAAAGTACTTAGTTGTAATATGCTTCCAAGGAAATAATAGATATCTATTTAGATGGTGGTTTTCTCAAGTAGGAGTCCCTAAGGTAAATATTGATTCTATGTGCTTGTTTGTGTTTCTTATGCCTATCCCATTACGATATTTCAATCTCTTCATTTTTACATTTTGTATCAGAGACCAATAATCTATACTTTTCGGTTAGAGTGGCTTAGACATTTCTTGGATGGTGGATCATAGTATATTACACCTAAATTCTCTTATGAGAATGCTCTGACATTGGGATCCATCAAGGGAGAGAAATATGTCAACAATGTTGCATGAGATATGTTTGTTTCGTTGTCCCAGTAGTGAAAAGTACATGGAAATGCATCATGAGGATTAATATGGAGTATTGTAGTTAAGGAGTGCTTGATTTATCTCATTGCATTTGTAGAAAAGAGGAATGTGAGATAGAAATAGGTAGATGCTTCAATAATCGTTTGCTCAGGCATACATTGGTAAGATAAGTACTTGATCATGAATCACTTGATAATTGCACTTGGCGTAAGCATAATGTGGTTAGTTAAGTACGTAGATGCTTCAAACATCACATGCTCATGCATACAATTCTAAGGGATTTTATGGATTTGGATTTCATCATATATCTAAATGGGAACATAACTATAATACCTATTTAAGCTTGTGTATCATCGGTTTAGTGGACCATAGTTGTAAAGTCTATACATAGACCTCCGTCATAGGGGGGATGTCGTACTCTTAGGCACATCATTAATACTGTTTGAAGGTATATGTGGATGGGCCTCCAAAATAGTAATTTAAGGCCCATCAATACACTCCCAAGCACATAAAACTATCTTTGAACCCACATTTTGCACTTGATGGAATATTTTCCTAGCTTAATGGGTTCCTAAAAGAGTTCATTGTGGTTTTCATATTTCATGTTTCTTAACATGTTTATTGTGTGATATTTATAAAGATATTTAGAATATTCCAATAGATCTAGTACTAGTGAGATTTTAGGGACTTGTTCCTTGAAAGAGTAAGACCTAAACTCAACTCGCTCAGGGCATTTAATTCCTCTCCATTTATTATGATGTGGATTTGGAAAAAGATCCCCTTTTTAAGGATGTTTTAGAGGGAAATGCAACCCTTATCTCAACAAGGTTTCTCCCCACTTTAATTATAAATAAGAGTCTCTAATTATCCCAAGAAAAGATAAAGAAGCAAGAAGTAGAAAGAAAGATTAGGCCTTTTGTATTCTCAAGCAAGTTTTGCAATTTTGGAATGTAAGAACAAATTTTTAGTTAATGGAAGAAGTATTCCATTCCAACCCTTAAATTAGTTCTCCTTTAAGGACTCTTAGCATCCTTGGATTAGTATCACCCTAGGAGCTTTAGAGCCCTCTTGTAATTTTGTCGGTATTATGCTTTGCATTTGTTCAGTTTCTAACATTAGCAATTTCGAGAGTTACATTTTAATGATTTTTGTGCATGGTTAAGTAGGAAGTTCTTTGAATAGTTTTTCATTGTAAGTTATTTATGCAAGATGTCATCAATTACAACATTTACTAATGAAATTTCAAGTCTTTCTCTATTACATTTCTCTTGTTGTTATAGATTCTGCAGTTCATTGTTTGCATTCACAACTGATTCCACAACTATAGGAGACAAATAGGATTTGATTTCATGATGATGAATCTTAAATCAAGTTTCCTTGAACCTTGACTAGTTGGATGACATCATTTGCTAGCATTGTCACCTCTTTTACTCATCTTATATTCACATTCTAACTTGTTTACAAGATTGTTGGATTGTTTCTTGTAGCAAAATAAAGACTCTTGAATCATCCTATAACTAGTTCCCTTTTCTTGTCACTTTCTTGCTCAAATTTGCAATAAACAATTGGTTTTACCTCGATGTATTACAACACCTCTGGGATGTTGATGATGAAAATTACACTAGTACAAAATGGCTAATTAGTTACTTAAAAAATGACTAAAATTTGCATATAAACGACTATTTTTCAGTCGCTGACCAATAGTAGCTAATTTACAGTATCTTATAACGTGACCAACTTTCAGCCATTAATTGATTGTCTCAATTTTATTGTCCAATACTATATTTATTCATAAATTTGGTCATTGATTTAGTCATTAATTGCCATAATTAATGACCAAATATAGAACAAAATATATTACTAAATGATCGTCTGAGAAAACCAATTAATGACTAAAGAAATATGACCAAAATGTTGGTCATGTTATAAGATATTGTAAATTAGCTATTAATAGTCATATATATGTAAATTTTAGTCATCATTTGACGCCAATTAATGACCAAATAAAAATGACTAAATTTTGGTCATGTTATAAGATACTGTAAATTAGCTACTAATAGTCGTACATATGCAAAATTTAGTTGTCATTTATAATCACAAATTTATTATTTGCGGTACTCATTTATATTTTTTCAATATGTTCATATTCATTATATAAATGACTACTTTAGTAGTTTATATTCATTTCATTTATTTTCATTAACAATAATTATAAGCAACTAATTTAGTCACATATTTATTTTATTTGTGTTCAGTATAAACTACTAATTAGTAGTTTTAGATTGATTTTATGTGTTCAATATTAATCAACATAAATTAATTAGTATGTTTTTGCAACTAAATATAAAAAAATGTCATACAATGTATATGCTTATCTAATATGAAAACGCAAAGTTACATATATTAATTACAATACTAAATAATATCAAGTGAAACTACAAATAATTTCAACCACATAAATTATATTATATAAAATGTCAAGTATTGCAATATGAGTTTTCAACTTAATATTTGTTGGATAGCAATTTACATGAAATATTGTTTCATCATTTCAAAACATTATCATTGTGTTCCCAAGGACTTGCAGGTGAATTCACCAACTCTGAAGACTTGACCATTCGTCTCTATGTGTGTGTCTTATGTGGGATATTGGCTCTACAGGTACCACTAGGCCAATTCTATTCTCTCTCTCTTTAATTTGCATTTTGTCGCTCCAATGTTATATTTGTTCTCATCTTTCTTCAATTCCTGCTTCTTACCATCAATATTGAGTTCCTTTTTCTGAAAAATAAAGAAGATACAATGCAGAGTATAAGACATGAAATACGATAAACACTGGAATATAAACTAAAGTAGACTAGAAAGGATTTATACGATATATACCTCAACATTAGCAATATTGTCAATGCCATTTTTCCCCACAAAAGCAAGAAACTCGAACATGTTTTCTTCAGTTGGGCAATAGTGGCCACTATGTGGCGAAATGACCTATATAAAAAAATTAAATAAAACGTCGCCATAGAAAATAACACCTTAGTAAACTTAGTATTCAACCTTCAAGGAAACCTTAGGCACAATCATGCCAACTAAGTTACATGCTAAAAATCTCAATTTATAGATTACTTATATGTGGGAGTGCAAACAAAACTCCTAAAAAATGGCAAAGCTAAGTATAGAATAAGATGAAATGAAATAAAAATGATATAATAATAGGATTACCTCGTATACATGTATATAACCAGATAATGTAGAAGGCTAAGTGAATAAGTCTAGGGTTGGAGGTCGATGATGTCAAGAATGCCCAAGTCTAATGAGCATTTCTTCAGATAAGAAATATTATTTGGGTCCATTATCACATATGGATAAGCCAACTAGTATATATCAAATTATCAATGTTTTGCTTATATTTATGGATCACTACAGTGTAAGTGGATAAATTGCAAAGATAATTCCCTTTCCATTGTGTTCATGGCATGTGGTACAATATATTAGCTGTGATTTGGAGAAAATTTCCAACATCGAAAATATATAGCAATCACCACTATTATTCCTCCAAACAAGATTATTTTGGAATGTAACTTTCAAATTCAAGTTGCTATATGATTCTTGAATGGAAAATCTACATTGAATTCCAACACCAAACTTCAAATTTGAGGGAACTCCTGTGGCCATCCTCAATCACACAAACTCAAAACATCAGTGATCATTATAATGAAAAGATAAAAGAAGAGAAGTTTTGATATGTTTTGCAGATTTACATGCAAATCACCAATAGTTTTCCCATATTTACCATACTTGTAATTTCCAAGATATAACACATCAATTTATTTTTTAAAACAAATACTTTATTCAATAAAAACAAGAATTTTACATTTTACAGCGATACCGCCAATGTTTGAACTTCAATTAGTTTAAACTATTCAGCACAAAAACTTCCAAAATGAGCAACAAGTAGAAATAACAAATCCATCAATTAATAACCAATTAAAAAAGGATAAACTTTTTGTTGAAGCTTGATAAACAACCATAATTATTGGAAATCCATTGCAACTAGTGGTCTTGTTCAAAGAGCAATACTACCTAGAGAACTCATCTTCCAAATTCTTTGCTCTATCCATGAAGATTTCTGCTATCCTTAAAACATAATTCACATTCAATCTTTTAGCTTTCTAAAGCTTCCCAAGGTCTTGTCAAATGAAGCAGTGAATTTCATTGATTTTCATAAATTGCTTCTGGTATTTAAAATAATATTGTTAGAATTGAACTCCTTGTATATACATATTAGTAGAACTGGCATGAAGTGTTTTTTCCTTTCTCTAATCCATGTCCTTGTGGAGTTCTGGCCTAAAAGTGACATGGAGAATATCAAAACCATAAAAAAATCTAGTAATGGTTAATTCATAATTAGATGGGCATACATGACATGCACAAGAACACTGGGCATTCTAATTAAACAATTCCTAAAGTTAGAGTTCAAAGGGAAACAAAAATCATGGCAGATTGAGGTTTCTACTGAGATTTTCTTTCTCATGTATACCTCTCCCAAATGGTGGTTTTCCATGTACTTTCCTTTCAATTTGCAAATTAGAAAAATGCATTTTGTAATTAGTAGCAAGCAATTTACAATCAAGGAACAAATTACTATATGCAAATTAAAAAATCTCAAATGCATGGATTGACCAAGTAAAAGAAGCAAGTCCAACAATTAGAAAACTAAGATCAATTTAGATGTCTTACTTGCTGCTCTAACTACTAGACTCACTGCTATTAGAATATGACAAATGAAATGTAGTAGAAGACTTGTGAAAAAAATGTAGAAAAAAATGCAAGTTGGAGGTAAGTCCTTCCGAAGGAAATAATCTAGAGCATCATGTAAATCTTTCTAGGCTTTCTCCGTATATGGCATAAACATGTGAGCCTACCTTCATGTGAATAATATAAAAAATGTTTGTTTCCATATACAACTCATAGGCTATTGTTGGCAATGATTTTCGAGCATGCTTGATGTGTTTATGGTTCATTGTTGCAGCAGTTGATGTGCCAATAAATAATTTAGCAGTAGTAAATAATGTGGTCCTTGAAAAAAATGTTATTATTGCTAGTTTGATTATAAATCTTTGAACCTAAATTCGTGATGAACATGTTACCAAATCATATTTTAGACCTTTATGTGTGCTAATGATCTACACTAAAGATCTTCTGA
Source organism: Pinus taeda (assembly GCA_000404065.3). Classification (NCBI taxonomy): domain Eukaryota; kingdom Viridiplantae; phylum Streptophyta; class Pinopsida; order Pinales; family Pinaceae; genus Pinus; species Pinus taeda. The sequence goes on from APFE030586915.1 coordinate 42,833, forward strand.
TATATAATTCAACAAATCAGTTGGAATCATATGCTAAACAAACTTCATGCATCACACAACAAGAATTGCAACATTCCATAAGCTCGCTAGGGAGTCCATTTGGATAAGAAGGAAATGATAAATACATATTTACTAGAGGATATTTTGGATGACATGGAGAGGAAGTGGAAGAACTTGTGATCAGGGTTCCACATGGATGTATAACTGGGGGTTGGGAACATGACTTTATGTTCCCCATGTTCCCTAAGCATGGGATCATCGTCAGAGATGCCCCTTCCATTCTTTGTACACAGACGATACCCTTGGTACTTTGGGGTGATGTCCCCAAGTGTTGTGGGTGGTCAAGAATACCATAATACCACAAGAGTACTACTCAACACCATCTACTAGGGAATCCTTCTGAAAAGTTACTAGCAACCAAAAAACCCAACTAGATAAGCAATAATGACCTAAAATTTGAGTTTTTCCCATAAATCCTAATAAAGGTGGTGGGGCACTCCTAAAACCTCATCTTCACTACGTAAATCAAGAAAACCCTAAATTCACTTTTCACTGGCAGCTCACTGGTAGCAACACACCAAGGAGGCTAAAAATTATTTTTGTGGCCAGCAAGATTGCAAAGGAAATAAAGTGTGGGCAATGATTTTCTACCATATTCCAAATGTTCTAGGTCCATCAATAATTACTTTAGTGTAATATTGGAGAATCAATTTATTCTCATCTATTTGGTTGGAAAAATTCAAATGATAGTCACATTTGAGTTTGGGGGAAGATGATTTTGGTACTAGAGTGAGTATTTTATAAGACCGTTGGTTTTTTTATATTTCCTGTTGAAAAGTGTGCAACAAGAAATTCTTGTTGATAATGCAACAAGATGATGGAGCTTAGTGGAAAGGAGTCGCCTTCACTAAGTGGTCCCACAGGAAAGTTTTGGCACAAAGTCTATTTTTAGACATATGGATCATGGTCTATGAGTTGCAGGATGTTGTTTATGGATGATTGGTCATGTTGGGAAAAATAGATGGACTTCTATTTTTTGTATCACAGCGGTGTGATCAGAGTCTATTTTTAGACTATCAAGTAAAAATAGAAACAGACAAATATTATTAGCCCTTAGTAATATTTGGACTCTAAACTTTATCTTATTCTCTTGGAGCACTTCAGTTGGAGCTACAGATGTGGAACATGCGATTGCCTGAAGTAATCACGTGGTTACTTATGGGTTACTTGAGCTATTGCATGAAGGACTTTAGTTAGAACTCAAGTGGTTGAGTTCTGTGGAGTTAGATGAGAAGTTAATGGAGTTGTGTTCAGTTTGACTTAGTTGAACTAGTTGTATTTAGTCTAACTGATCAATAGACTAAGTGATGAGTTGTGTAAATTAGTTATTAATTAATTCACTAATTATTAACTCATAAAGCAATTGAAGAATACATCAGTTAACTCAGTGCATGGACAGTTCAGTGGAGACAAGTGTTAGAGGTAAGTGAAAGGGTTGAGTTGTGACTATCAGTTGTGCATGAGATTTGCACATGCAAGTGGATTGAGTATATGCCCAGTGAAATAGCCTATGCTCACGTGATTTTCACTTGGGATTGTGAAATAAAGGGAAATACGAGTTTGGAGAATTCATTCTCATCCATTCTCAGCAGGGATTGCAGGTATTCTCTTGCAGGATTGTGTAGTGGAGACAGACAAGCAGCGGGGGAGATTTGGAGATCAGATCTGAGCTATATTGTGTGTAACAGGTGGAGATAGTACTGAGTACTTGCGAGGAGTATTGTACTATGTATTGTTACATGTTCTCAATCAATATAATATCCAGATAGTTGGGGTTTTTAGCGAGATGCTTTCCCCAGGAAAATACTGTGTTGATATGTGTGATTGATGCTTCTATGTGTGCATGTTATTGTTTCTGCTTCTGTAAATTGATGATCAATGTAGAGGAGGTTATGTATTATGCATGTATTCCACAATAGTGTATAATTGGGATAATCTCTGTGAATATGTGTCATATTATTTAAAATTTCTACATTTCCTTATAAGTTCTCTTTTTTTTCCTCCTTTGCAATTGAAAGCAAGAACAAATTAAAAAAGAAACTTGGAAACACCAAAAATAAGTCATTCGAGCAACAATACTTGTGATAGTGACTTCACAATTGTAAGCCACTGTAGGGGAAACAAAGTGGATCAAAACCAACAGGGGCAAGTGGGCTTGGTAAGGTAATGTAGAAGTGGAACCAATGTGTCCCCATAAAAAGAATTAACTGAATATCCTAAGGGACCTGCGAATCAGGAAAAAATATAATTTTTCTTTGTAAAACCAAACTCACTTGAAATAAACCCAATAATAGTAGCTAGTTATATAATTGGAATATGGAAGTGCAACATTTCTATCCAAACTTGAATTGGGAGTTATATGAAGTAGAGCATCAAATTTTGGGCATTTCAAGCACAAGCAATTAGATTTAGCATATGTGAGAAGTTGAGTATGTCTTAAAATCTGAAATCGTGAGGTTGCAAATAACATCAGGAACAAATGGAACAATTTATGGTATAATGTCACTTTCAAACAAGTTAATGTGGGAGCTTGAGCCAAAAATGCCAGATAAGGTCCTTCCTTTGTTATGCCTTCATTGGCACCAGTAAATATGGGGCCTTCAAAATCATAAAGGCAACTCCTGGAGTAGGAACAAAATTAAGGGATATGTATAATTTGTAGCAATTAGGATATAAATGACATAACTAGCACTAGTATAAAATGGCTAATTAGTTACTAAAACAACGACTGAAATTTGCATATAAATAACTATTTTTCAGTTGGTGACCAGTAGTAGCTAATTTACAGTATCTTATAACGTGACCAACTTTTAGTCGTTTTTAGCTTAGTCATTAATTGATTGTCTCAATTTTATCATCTAGCAGTATATTTAGTCATAAATTTGGCCATTAATTAAGTTATTGATTTAATCATTAATTACCACAATTAATGACCAAATATACAACAAAATATATTACTATATGATCATCTGAGAAAACCAATTAATGACAAAAGAAATATGACTAAATTTTTGTCATGTTATAAGATGCTGTAGATTAGCTACTAATAGTCATATATATGCAAAATTTAGTTTTCATTTGTAATGAAAAATTAATCATTTGCAGTAGTCATTTATATTTTTCTGGTAGTTTCATATTCATTATTTAAACGACTAATTTAGTAGTTTATATTTATTTCATTTATTTTCATTAATAATCATTATAAACGAATAATTTAGTCGCATATTCATTTTATTTGTGTTCATCATTAATCAACATAAACTACTAATTTAGTAGTTTTAGATTGATTTTGTGTGTTTATTATTAATCAACATAGATTGATTTGTATGATTTTGCTACTAAATTAAAAAGACATCATATAATGTGAATTGGTTCATCTAATATGAAAATTCAAAATTACATATGCTAGTTAAAATACTAAACAATATCAAGTGCAACTATAAATAATTTCAACCACAGAAATTACATTATATGAAATGTCGAGTATTACAATATGAGTTTCCAAGTTAACATTGGCTAGACTACAATTTACACATGAAATTTTGTTTCATCACTATAAAACATTATCATTGTGTTGTCAAGTCATTGCAAGTGAATTCACCAACTATGAATACTTGAACATCAGTCTCTGTGTGTGTCTTATGCGGGATGTTGGATTTAAGGGTACCACTAGACTGGTTCTCTTCTCTCTCTTTTTGCATTTGTCACTCTAGTGTTAGTGTTCCCCTCTTTCTTCAAATCCTACTGTTGGAAATAATACTGAGAGTGGGGGGGGGGGTGGTGAATCAGTATTATCAGATCAATAAATTAATTTTCAAAACTAATTTGGATACGCTACTTCAGCTCAATGAACTAGCATGTATACGCAACTATTCTTAATGAAACTAGCGTATATGCAGAGATCTTTTGATTTACCCAAATTATCATGTATTGAACTTTAATTAGTATATCAGGAATTCATTAGACAGTGCAGTAAAAGCAGAATAAAGCATCACACATAAGAAATACACATGAACACCAAGATATAAGGTGGAAACCCAATGTGGGTGATAACCACCTGCTGCTGTCATCTCTGTCTTCTTTTAATAATAAGATAATTCTGTTTACAATTTTTTGTACTGGTGCAGTCTTATACCAGTACGCAGGCTTCTACCTGCGTAAGGCTACAACCTTCTCTCATTCTCCAGCTTCTACTAGAAGGGAGCTACTACCCCCTAGTTATTGTACTAGCCGACATGTTTGCTTAGTACAGGTGCTAACCTACAGAAGGCTACGACCTTCTCTTTTCTTCCAGGGACCATGTTTCATAAATTTTCAAATTCGATACATCAACAAGATCATTCAATCATCAAATATACTTGTATCAACCAATCACGGTTTGAACCAACCATAGTCGAAACAATCATTCACTTAGACCACCCATCAATCTGATCATTCAAAATACTATCACCAGAATACAATAACCAAAACCTAAACTAGAACTCGGAAATCTGCAACAGTAAAGAGAAACAACTGAAATATATTTTATAAGGTATACACTACTTCCATGTGTCAAACCTGTGAGTATATGTGCTTTTCTCAAAGGCAAACAATGTATAAATCTGCAAATATAAATTCAGAGTTCTGCAGCTATTCTAGACGTTAGTTATACCCAGATCATATCATTTACAGAATAATATATGCGTCAATATTCAGATCTAGAATATACATGAGCAAAAACACATAATGATAGTTCATTTTATGCCTTAAGTTACCAATCCATCATTAGATTTGATCTCTCATCATGAACTAAGGTTCATCCTTGGTTTAGATCCAATAATGCACCATAACCCCATAACTTGTTTACTAGATCTCACACTTCATCAGATATTCGATACTTGCACACCTTGGCCTAATGATCTTCTCCTCCTTTTATAGTTTTAGGACTTTCTCAATACCATGGACCAAAACCACTTAGGACCAATACCTTGGACCAAATACCTAGGGTCAATACCTCGGACTAGATTCCTTGGACCAATACCATGGATCAAAATACCATGGACCAAATACTTCGGACCAAAAAATTAGTTTTCCAAGGTATACACACTTTTCCTTCTGTGAAAGTGTGTGTGTACGTATACGCGACTTGTATACAATGAACCTGCGTGTATACGCAACTTGGTCAATGGTGAACTTGCATATACCTCTCTTTCTTCATTCTGTGAAGACTGATATGTAATTCTTGCTATTTACCTGCTATACTGTGATCTTTCATCTAAATGAGTTGCCTTCTGAACTGATTCCTTGAAGCTGCCCTGCATTTCATCACATTTGTAAACACTACTATCATGCATTTTGTCACATCTAATATCTCTTCTGTAGATTCATCTAGTTACCATATACAAGTGAGTTGTTCTGCTACAAGTGGGTTGCCATCAAGTACAACACATACATCATAATTCCAAAAATCTCCCCCTTTGGACTTGATGGCAACAACCACACCAATTCACTCTCCCCCTTTGACATCAAGGGCAAAGGGTCATGCTCCCCCTGAGTGCAAGCTGAATTCTCTGATATGCTGAAGTGTGCTGATTGAGCTCCCATGATCGAGTCCGTGCTCCCCCTAAGCATAAGCAAAGTCTACAAAAAGATGACTCTATACATACATCACAAATTACCTTCCTATCACCAATGACTCATACATACATCCATCTCCCAACCAAGTGGGGATATACCAAATGTTTATACATGTCAAAAACAAGAAACATTGCATCCTCCATCCCATGCATAATGGGGTTACAAATTAGGTCTTTTCATGAACTTTACATTAAAAGATATATATGACATATATTAAAGAGACCAAATATCTTAAAAAAGACCATGAAAGTCATTAGAAACTATCATATGATTTTCACCATCAGCAATATATGTCAATCAACATCATCATTAATTCCCAAAATATCATCAACCATGTTCTCCCCCTGAACCTATTGTTATAGCTCCAAATCTCACTATTATGGTTTGTGATGTTGCACTCATGGCCTAGGGCAACCCCTCCTCCCAGACCTGGTCCAAAATTAAAAAAACAGTGTTTTATCCCTTATACGCGACATTGCCCTGAGTTAAATGTGTGTATATGCGGGTAGGCATATACCCAACCCGCGTATATGTATTAAAACACTTAAAAAATATAAAACTCCTTATTTTCAGGTGGAGATCACGGGTTTTACATGCTGATCACCTATTAGTGCCCGTGGCCCAATTGTTCCCAACCAACTCCCAACTAAAAAACTACTTTGGGAGAGGTATAAAAAGACATCAAAGGGAAGGCCTAAAGGAGGAGAGAAGAGAGAGAAAGGTTATTATACTGAGAATTTTCCCCTTGACCAAGTCTGAAGACCTTTGTGCCTTCTACATTTCCCCCATTTGTACAGGAAACCCTTGTTTCCTTGTGTGTTGATGTTCATCCACTAGTTATGGCATCATGGAGTGAGTCATGGAAGGAGATATGCTAAAGGCTTGACGCTGGACGAATCCGGAAGGAAGCTTTGCTTGGAGCCTGCGAAAGGTTACTCAGGTGATATTATTCCTTTTGTGCATTTTACTTGTCTATAAGAAAGAAACATGTCTTGGTTCCTGATATAAGTCTTCTTTATGTTTATGATATTCATGTTGGAATTCATATGTGAATGGTTGTTTAAAGTTCATAACTAACTACATTCCTTTATAACATGAAGATGATTTCTTTATAAGTCTTTGTCCATATACTGTTGTGTTATTTGGAATTGGTTTTTTTGCAGGACAAAGGAGCGAAAGGGACTTGAAGAAGAGTTTGGACCCTAAAGGAACTTCTCGAACGTAGTACCTGAGGTACGCCCCTCTTACTATAGAATTTGCTTATAATAGCATAATGGCTGTGTGAGTGTGTGTTTCTCTTTATAGATAAATTTCAGTCTGCTAGGGTTTCCACCCAAAAGCCCTAGGGGAGCATTTCCCTCAACAGAATTGGCGACTCCGCTGGGGACAACACTCTTGTTGTTCCTAGTTTGGGTGTTTGTCAAGCCAATCAGGCTCAGTTGCCTGTTTGTTTGCTGTCACTGTCTGGTCTGTTCTTGAATTCTAAGTTTTGCCAGTTTCTTCAGTTTGTTTTTTATTTTTTCTTGAAATATTTCATATACGCTGTTTTGCTTAGTTACAGAAGCGTACCTACGCTTGTTTCCTGAAGTCAACCCGCATATACGCAGGTTTCCTCAGGCACAGTTGCATATACACACAATCTGTACATAAGTACAGTCACATATATATTGCAATTTTCAAGATTTATAAATTTTTGTGTCTCTGAAGGTTTGTCTGGTGGTTTGATTCAGTTTGAAACAACCATTTTTCCAGTACCAGTGTTTTTTTTTACAGCAAGCGTCTTACTCCAATTTCTCTCTGATTGTAAGGAGTATTGGTCTTGTTTTTTTTGTTGCAAGTGTCATCGTTTTTTGCTAAAAGAACGCAAGATTTCTTGTTGGAATCTTGGCTGCTCTGATTCATCAGGGCAGAAAGATTGGGCTCAATATTTGTGTTGAATCTTGCTTTTGGTGACTTTTTGTTTGCTTGACAAAACCGCTTTTTGTGACCATCCACTTCTTTGTTTCATGAAAGTTGTCGATTGATACTTTCTTGAAATTGTCTTTTTGATCTTTTTTGGTCTTTGTTTCCAAAGCTTTCATTGCTGCTTTTGATTGTTAAAGAGCATCTTTAAACACATTTATTTTTGTTGAGTTTTCATCCATTGTGTGGTGTCAACTTGAAAAAGTGTTTGTTGCTTATTGTTTCAATAACAAAGTTTCAGTTTTGTTGAGAGCATTTTTGAAAAGACTCTTTTGTTGTTTCTTTGAAGAAAACTTTTTGAAAAACTTCGTTTTGCTTTCTTGAACTTGTTTTTCATTTCATTTCCTTTTAGTGAATGAAAGTGGTTTATGTTTGTCTTGAAATGTGTTTTTAGTGTTTAGACGAAATGAATGGTAGCGTCTCATATTCCATCTAGACATTTTAAGTGGCATAATAGAAATTGATAAGCAAGCAACTTTCATTTCTTGTTTTTAGAGTTGTTTTGAATCTTGCATCAGCATGTATTTGTTGCATTAGGATAGATTTGCATATCTTTTTAGGCATACATAGCTTTGTTAACTTTTGTGAGTGTGAAGTGTGAATTAATGAAAAGAAAAGAAAAGTTTGTTTTATTAGAAGTTCCTTTGAACCCTGTAGAAATTGCTCTTCATTGAAAAACAAAGACAAGTGCATGTGCATATAGTTAGGCTTTTATTAATTTCTTTTGCGTAAAAAAACACCACTAGTTTCACTTCCTTCATCCCGTGACTTAAAGAACAACCTATTTTAAAATCAAGTGCTAACTAAAATTCACTAAAATTTTTCTTTTAAGTTACATACACCAACAAGTTTTAGGATTTTAGGGCCTTGGATTAGGCGAGTGGAGAGTTAACTCTCCAAGGCCATTTAAACTTCAAATGTAGGAGTCTGAATAACGAGAGAAAATCCAATAGCGTTAGGAAGACCAGGAAAGCTCTAGATCTGGGAGTTAAGCACAAGGGTCTGTGAAGACGGGGAAGAGAGATACTCCCTCTCCTACTTGTCCGAACTTACCTCACGACTGTTCCGCCTGGCTTCTGCGATGAGTTGGTATCCATAGTTGCTACTCCTAGGGAACTACATAGGTGGCTGCAGAGGGGAATCCCGTGGCACCTGAGATCGACGTTGTATCACTCTCGACAGTACTACTGGAGGGCACCCTTGCGAAGCTTGGGGGCTTGCACAGGCGCAGGCTGTTGTTAGGAAGTCAACGTAACTTCCTCTGTTACCTTCGCTGATAAGACTGGGCCCTCATCATCCAAGACTATCTTCGGAAGGCCCCTTAATTCACTTTCTCGTACTTTGGTGTCCGGTCTTAATCACCCGGAGCGGAAATACTTGGAAGTTGTTTGACTGGCTATTATCTTTAGGGACTTTATAGTGTGTGCTCTGTGTTCTTAGTTGGCCTAGCTTTCAATTTTTTGAGTCTTTAGTTAGAGCTTAACAAGAAATTCAAAGTGGCTGACCGATCACCAAGATGGTCTCGAAGACTTTGTGGTCTTTCACCACCAAGTTTAGAGCCTTCTCCTAGAAGGCACAGAGGTAATTCTACTGGTGGGTTTCGTCCCATGGTAGTTGACGCATCGGGGATTGATCCTCCTCTCGGGGGCATTAGTATTCAAGCAAGGCTTGGCACTTCCGCAGAACAAGAGAGGAACACTCCAGTTCTTTCTCGAGTTCGCTTACAAGTGGAGAATAACATAGAGGTAGAAGAACTCTCAGAGTCGTTAGCGGCTCCGAATTCTCCCCTACCATCTAGTCATCCAGACGCATAGACCGTCAAGTCCAGGTTACGCTACGCACTTACCATAGATGACCACTACTGGAAGCATGGCTTCTACAAGTGCTACGACTGTGCATACTCCAATATCTGTACAAGGGGGAGGAACTATTTCCATCCCCTCCACTTCTTTATTCGGATCTTTTGCTAGCACGTCTTTAGTTGGTTCTACCTCCATTCCGTTCACGAGTGGAAATTCCCAAACTAATTCTTTTGGTTCTTGATTCTTCCCATTTGGCGCCCATTCACAGGGTATTCCTTCAGTTCCGTTTGGTGCCGCCACGCCCATGATGAGTGGATCGGATTCATTCTAGGGTTTTCCTTTCGTAAGTGGTCATATACCACATTCCAACCCGATGATAGGATCCATGCCTTTTTCTTCTATAGGACAAAGAAGCAATCCTTTCCAAGGTTGGACTAACCCTGGGGTTAGTGGCGCGGGAACTGAGAATCTGTTTTTCGGCCAACAAGGGAATAGGTCGTACACCACAGTTAGTTCATTTCAAAGTATTCCTCCCTTAGCTTCGGCTTGGAATCCGTATAAGGGGTTATCAACTCCTTATAATCCTTTAGGAGGAAACTTTGCTGGTTATGGTGGATATGCAGCCGGAGTTGGTCAAACTCCGAATTCTGCTAGATCACAAGGCTTCCCTTTTGGTTCAGCTGGTTCTACTGGTTACTTTGGGCAGCCTGGTGCCTTCCAAAATCCAGGCCAATCTTTTCAGAGCTTTGGGAGTTCCGCCCATTCTGGGTGGAATCCCCAAGGTCCTCCTAGGCTTCCGTTTCTGGCAACATTGAACTTGCCAGATCTCACTAAGTTAACAAATGATCCAATCAAGTACAATCTGGCCTGGCCTTCGGTCCCAACCAAACTCCCTTCGGAAATTCCAAAATTGGAAGGGAAGAGTGGTGAGGACCCAGGCAACCATGTAACCACATTCCATTTGTGGTGTTCATCTAACTCCCTTATCGACGACTCGATTAGGTTGAGACTCTTTCAATGCACCTTGATTGGTAATGCGTCCAAATGGTATATAGAGTTGCCAGGGGACAACTTTATATCTTTTGCTGACTTAGCCAGTATTTTCTTAAATCATTTTCAGCTGCCTATCCGTTATGATGTCGGAACTAAACTACTGGCCACTTTTCGTCACGATAAGGCAACTCACATTTCTGACCATATTCAGGAATGGAGATGGAGAAAGAGGCTCATTAAAGCTGAAATCCCTCCAGAGTACCGTCTCAAATGGTTTTTGAAATCTTTAATACCTGAGATCTCCAAGGATGTCTCTATGTCTGGAGTCTATTCTGAGGAGCAAGCCATTTTTAGGGCCCAACAATTAGAATTGATCTACTCTCAGTCTGGGATCCTACAAAAATACTTGCCAGATGCTCCTAGGTCTAAGGTTGACATAGCTAAGTCAAAGCCAGGTCCCCACGCGAATGGTATTTTTGGGTCGGTAGACATGAATACAATGAACTTGTTGAACCAATTGCAACAGTTGTCTTTACAAACTGCTTTTAACAACCAAGTCACATCGTCTAACCCTCCGTCTTCCCAAACCTCTTCAATTAATGTCGTCCAATCTGATAACCCCAAAGGAAATAAAAATTCCAATGGGAAAATGAAAGGACAAGGTAAGAAAAAGAACCAGGATGGGAAGCCTGATGCAAATAAATCCGGCAATAATGTTGGTGGTGGTAGAAATGAGTCTAAAAAGAAAGTCAAGTTTCCATGCAAGTTGTGTAGTGGAGACCATTTAACTCATCTTTGCCCCAAGATTGAAGATGCTCAATGCTTGTTAGGGCAGTAAGGGACTTCTAGTTCTCAAGCTGGGTTAACCAACCCTTTTCCCCAAGGGCAACAACTTCTTGCTGGCGCGAGTTCAAACCCTGGAACCTCCACAGGGGGCAACCAGGAAGGGGAAAAATCATAGAATGTTTTCATGATGGGTTCCAACGTCCATGTGGCTACTCGGTCACATGATTATGGTGAAGCTGAAACTTCCAAGGAAAAGATTGTTCCCGGAAATAATGACCTTCATATTGAGCGACCCCCTGTTGAGACTATACCACAGATACCGAAAGGTTCCGCTAAACGCGCGACTATTAATCCTAATGCTAGGGCCGCCCAGAATTACTCCATTATTGAGATCTGGCTCAGATTCCATGCGCCATGTCTGCTTTAGAGGTTCTCCAGTCGTGTCCGGCTCACTGAAGTGCTTTACTTTCCGTGATTGGGGCAGTCGATCCAACTAACTCTTTAGTGCTCACTTTCGACATGTTAAATGTCAAAAAGCGACTCCCTCATCATATGGCTTTTCAAATAAAGTCTACTACCGGAAAATTAACATTTTTCGTTTACCATTATTGAATGAAGGAACTTTCACGTGCGTCATATGTCGATGTCAAATGTCTGGGAAAAGGCTATGACCACTTCGCTGCCCTTCACCTACCCGTCTTGACTGCATTCGATGGTCATTCTCATAAGCCGCATGGGATTATCCTGGCCTTTCCTATATGTGTTGGGGGGAAGGTTGTTAATATTGAAGTAGAAGTCATAGATGCTAACCTAGACTATAATCTCCTCTTAGGAAGGAATTGGGTATGCGAAATGGATGCCATTGTTTCGACTTTGTTTTGTGTCATTTTCTTTCCTCGTGAGGGGAAAATCGTTAAGGTTGATCAATTGGATTATTTTCGAGTCGATCCTCAAGCAAGCTCTGACTATACTGTTCCTTTAGTGGATAACCCTCGTCCGCCTACTGACAATTTAGGAGTAGGGATGTATTCCTCGTTGATGGGTACTTTTGATCTTCCCTCTCCTTTTGCTAAAATCAATGCCATCTCATCATCTAAGGAGTCTCCTCGAGAAGATTTCTTTCGAACTCGTTATTTTTCAGACCCTTGGACCTTTCCTTCACCTACGACCACATTAGTTGAAGGACAAGGGAATGGAATGGCATTTCCTATATCTGCAGCTGAGCTTAGATATCAGTCTATCGTCAACTATGTATATGACCATTCTGCTCCTTAATCTGAAGAGGAGTTAGATGGCGATGTGGCCTCAGCTTGGAGCCTTGATTCTACCTCTTCCTTGGATTGCTTAGATTCAGTTTTACCTTCTGAAGAAGCAATTCTCGAAGCAATGATGGGTATAGATCGACCTTGGGAATATTTACACCATTGTTCATACTTTCTTCCTCCATTGCAGGAGGTAGAATCTAGATTCTCCAAGCTCTGTACTAGTGATGTTTGTACGATGTCAAATCCTTTGGCTCCAGCACACGTTCGTGCCGAAGGTAATGTGTCGGTGATTTCAAAAACAACACGTATAAACATCTCTAGGGACTCTAACATGATCGAGAATCTCTTCATCGGAATTGAGTGTTCCCCTGAAGAAATTTAAATTTACACCGACCTGTTCAAGGAATTTCGGAATGTATTTGCTTGGTCTTATGAAGAAATGCCTGGCATTGACCCATCTCTAGTTCAACATGAGATCAAGACGTATGAAAACGCCAAACCAGTTCATCAAAGGCTTCGACTGGTTAACCTTAGGAAAGCAGCAGCTATCAAAGCGGAAGTGGAGAAGCTGCTAAAGGCAAGTTTCATATACCCTGTTCTTCTTACTGATTGGGTTTCTAATCCAGTCCCTGTAGATAAAAAGAAAGGAAAAATCCAAGTATGCATCGATTTTAGGGACCTAAACAAGGCTTGTCCCAAAGATAATTACCCCACGCCATTCATTGATCAGATTATCGACGAGTGTGTGGGTAATGAGATTTTTTCCTTCATGGATGGTTTTTCTGGTTATAATCAAATTTCCATCCATCCTGAAGACCAACATAAGATAGCCTTTATATGTCCCTGGGGTACCTTTGCATATAGAAAGATGCCTTTTGGTCTTAAAAATGCTAGAGCCACCTTTCAGCGGGCCATGTCACATGATTTCCACGATATCAAGCATGTCATCGAAGCATACTTGGATGATCTCGCTGCTCGTTCTCGAAAGAGAAATGATCACCCTAGTCACCTTCGAATGGTTTTTGAGTGATGTCATTTTTATAAAATCTGGTTGAATCCCAACAAGTGCGTTTTCAAGGTTACGTCCGGTCGGTTGTTCGGGTTCATTGTGTCAAATGAAGGGATTCTGGTTGATCCCTTCAAGGTTGAGGCAATAGTTCAGTTGCCTCCCCCATCCTCAATTAGACAACTTCAAAGTCTTCAAGGGAAGGCTAATTTCTTAAGGCGGTTTATAGCAAACTATGCCGAGATCACTAAGGGTTCATGCGTTTGCTACGGAAAGGAGTTCCATTTGTATGGGACGACTTTGTGCAACGATCGTTTGATGCTTTGAAAAAAGCACTAGTCTCTACCCCGCTTTTGAGTCCACCAGATTATGGGAGAGACTTCCTTTTATATCTCGCTGCAGCAGAATCAACCATTGGTATGGTTCTCGTTCAAGAGGATGATGCTCTCACCGAGAATGTGATTTATTATTTAAGCCGAGGCTTAATAGGTCCTGAACTTCACTATTCTTTGGTTGAGAAGTTGGCCTTGGCAACTGTCCATGCTGTCTAGCGGCTCCGTCATTATATCCTGCTACGCAAAACTTTTGTCTTAGTGGCGGTCAATCCATTTCAATTTGTCCTCAGTAGGCGAGTGATTGGGGGCAAATATAAT
>APFE030586917.1:34676-70571 GCA_000404065.3 Pinus taeda
AAATTCAACAAACCACACCACAAGCTGGAATTCGAACAACCTTAAGAAGTCAAGGCAGTGCTTCTCCAAGCACACCACAGGGATCTGAAATACCCTCAAGTTCGGATGGAACTTCCAGCACACCAAGAAGACCTAGATTCAGAAATATGAATGAGATTTATGAACAAGGAGAGGTAAGTACCAACACCGGTCTGAATTCATTATTCGCTTTATATTGTCATGTTGATAACCCAGTTCATTTTGAAGATGCTGTAAATTAAGATAAATGGATTGAAGCAATGAATGAAGAAATTGGTGCAATTGAAAAGAGTAAAACATGGGAGTTAGTGGACCTCCCTGAAGGCAAAAAGGCCATTGGAGTTAAGTGGGTCTATAAGACCAAAAGCAATGCTGAAGGCAAGATTGACAGGCACAAAGCAAGACTTGTTGTGAAAGGTTACAAGCAGCAACAAGGCAGAGATTATGATGAAACCTTTTCCCCAGTAGCAAGGATGGAAACAGTCAGAACAATGTTGTCTATTGCAGCGCAACACAAATGGAAGATTTATCAGATGGATGTTAAATCTACATTCCTGAATGGAGTGTTGAAAGAAGAGGTTTATGTTGAACAACCTCCAAGTTATGAAGTTGATGGCCAAGAGCATAAAGTTTGCAGACTGAAGAAGGCTCTTTACGGGCTGAAGCAAGCTCCAAGAGCATGGTACAGCAGAATAGATGTTTATTTGATTGAGAATGGGTTTGACAAGTGTGATGGTGAACCCACACTCTACATAAAGGAGAATGACGGTAAGATTATTATTGTTGTTTTATATGTAGATGATATGATTTTTACTAGTAATGATGCTTCTCTCATTGCTGATTTTAAAACAGTCATGAAAAGTGAATTTGAAATGACTGACTTGGGCTTCTTAAGATATTTTCTTGGAATTGAAGTAGACCAAAGTGAAAATGGTGTTTTCATTTCTCAAGATAAATATGTAGAAGCTGTGTTGAAGAGATTTAACATGCAGAACAGCAAGGCAGCGGTGACTCCAATTGTAGTGGGGCTGAAATTGACCAAAGAAGACAGCAGCAAGGATTTTGATCCAAAATTGTACAAGAACATAGTTGGCAGCCTTATGTACTTAACTGCAACTAGGCCGGACATTATGCACGCTGTGAGTTTAATCTCCAGATTTATGGAAATACCGAAAGAGACTCATTGGCAAGGAGCCAAGAGGATTCTAAGGTATGTGAATAGAACGAAGGCGTTTGGTATTTTATACTTCTCTTCTGAAAGTTTCATGTTGACAGGTTACACGGACAGTGATTGGGCTGAAAATGTTGATGATAGGAAAAGCACATGAGGATATGTGTTTCATATGGGATCGGGAGCCATCTCATGGGCTTCCAAGAAACAACCAGTTGTGGCTTTGTCAACAGCAGAGGCAGAGTACGTGGCAGCAACAACAACAACATGTCAAGCAGTGTGGCTGAGAAGAATTCTGAGAGATTTGTTTAATGAACAGGAAAATGGCACAACCATTTACTGTGACAATAGCTCAGCAACAGATTTGTCTAAAAACTCTATTTTTCATAAAAGGACAAAGCACATAGATACCAAATTTCACTTCATACGTGAATTGGTTAACAATGGTGAAATTGTTTTGCAGCACTGCAGAACAAAGGATCAGCTTGCTGATATCTTGACAAAACCATTGCCAAAGAAAGGTTTTGATCATTTCAGAAAATGCCTGGGTATGCAGCAGTTGAAATTAAAGGGGAGTGTTGGAATTTAATTCCAACTGCATCACGTAAATGCTGAACAAAGATTTGATCTACAGTAGTTATTTCAGATTGTTCGGTGCCACAAAGTCTTCTGATATTTTTGAGCATTAAATTCAGAAATTAAATCCCCTGCAGACAGCCGTCTTATTTTTGCTGAAAAAGGCATCACCGCCTTCTGCAATAAATACAAAGATAAATATCAGCAGATAATTTACTTAGTTTATTGTTTAAAGAGATATTTATTTTCCTATAAATGTAACTCACAATAGTTCTGTTTTTAAGTGCAAGAAGATGTAAGCAGAAAAAGAACAACAGTTTTGTTTTCTCTCTGAGTGTAAGAAATTTTAGAACAACAGTTCTGTTTTCTGAGAGAAAGTTAGAAGAACAAGAGTGTGTCTCTTCTGTAAATGCACAGCAGTGCTGAACCTGCAATTTTCTGAGATAGAAAATCGATTTCTGGAACTGAAGCGTTCCTCTTGTAACAGCTAAGTTTACTGTATGAGTTTTGATTACTGTTTATGAATACAAGTTTATTGTATTGTTGATTTTCTGTTGTTGTTACACCAAGTGTCAAAAACACTTTGATTTTACTTTGCAAGTCTATTAGTGATTTGACGCCAAATTGTTTTAGTTGTTGTAACACCAAGCGTCAATTTTCTTAAAGTGACTTAGCGTCAAAAACGTATTGCCGTTACACCGAGTGGCTTGACGTAAAAAATCGCGTTGCTGCAACACCACGATGAGCGTTGCTGCAACACCAAACTGTGTTGTCGCAACATAGTTTCCAGTAAGCAGTTTTATGTTTTTTCTGTGTTAGCAAAAACAGAGTATTATTTCTTGTTGCTGCAACACCACTATCAGCATTGCTGCAACACCGAATCCTGTTGCTGCAACACCAATTCCAGAAAACGAAATTATCAGTTTTCTGTGTAAAAACAAAGCATTTTTGTGTTGTCTATTTGTTAAAGAATTAAGCAGAAATTCCAACATGGTATCAGAGCGTTGTTCTCTGGTCTTTTGTGTTTGAAATCACCATAAAATTCCAACAACTACCACTTCTCCCCGGTTAGTAGTTAAAAGAAAAAACCAGCTATTTATTACTTGACGTGAATTAGCATTTTCATTGATGGCCAGCTTTATGACTGAAGTAATTAATATAAATTTACTACGGTTGTTGAATGTAGGTGAAGTTTTTTAATTTTATTGTTTTTAATTCAGAGGAGTAGTTTTTTTTATGGTACAAGTAAAATGTAATGTCATGTTTTTTTTGCTGAAAAATGTAATGTAATAAGCAGCAGCGCCAATGTAAGAAGTGAAAGAAAAATTACACACACCAGTGTTAATTTTTCAAGCAGAGACAGAGTGAATTTTTTTTTGGAACTGCATCTGAAACGTTCTTGTTGTAATCGCTCTCTTAAAAGAAGATTTTTATTTGTAACATCAATATTATTAATGAATACAAGTTTTTTTTTGTGTACATGTCTAGAACTTTGTCTTCAGAAAACAATTTTAATTTCTCAAGGTTGAGAAACAGAACATTATTCTCTGTTCCTTTTTATTCTAGAATTATAAGAAATTCCCAACATAAAGTCTATTTACCTTGAAGACTTAAAGGGGAACACTGGTGTCTATATTCCAAATAAAAACTTTCAGGCGGATGTTAAAGATTTCTTAAACAAATTATCAGCTGAAGCAGCACTTGAAACGAAGCGCTCTGCTTTGAGTACTACAGGCTCGTAGTCTCAAAATCTTTACGGCCTGGTGCAGTGCACTAGAGATATATCCAGTAAAGACTGCACAACATGTCTGTCATAGGCAATCAATTTCATATTCACATCCTCTGTATATGCAGGAGTTCACTATTGGAGTCAAAGTTGCATATTTAGTTATGAAATATATCCTTCCTTTAATGGTAGACGGATGAAGGCTTCAAAAAAAACACCCATAATTTTAGGGGTTGTGGGTGGCTTGGTTATCATGTTAACCCTATCCCTATTCGCAACTTGGAGAAAATGAAGTTTGCCAAATTAAGAAGCGGTAACGAAGGTAATGGTGCCACACGATTCTCTGAACTCGTAACTTGGAGAAGAATGAAGTTTGCGAAATTAAGAAGCGGTAACTAAGGTAATGGTGCCACACGATTCTATGAACTCGTAGGCACTGCATGTTATTAAAAGGTAGCACATCCCCGTAACCCAACCTGGGGTTTGGTAGCTTCTGGCACTGATTGTTTCTGATTTGTGTTTTTTCCTCGAATAAACATTTTTGTCACAGATTTATTATGTCAGGTTAATACAAAATTTTATTTACATATCATATTTTCTAAATCTATTTATAGTTTCAATAAAAATCATTACAACTTACACATAAATTTTGTAATGCTATGCTACAAGATCTTTATAGTTCTTTCATTTACTACTGAACCCTATTGATATGCATAAAAGTGAAAGATATCTATGTTTCCTGCAATTCTCTTTTTTGACAACATGTTTGCGACCTCATTTTATTCACAGTACACATGCTTGTATGTGATTTAATGAAAACTCTACTCCAGAATCCAAATGCCCCTCATCCATACAGTAAAAATGTATGGATTAAAATTTATGTACTCATTCTATAACAATATTTAAATTCAAATTAATCTTTAAAATCTCAATACCCAACCATTTTGCACATAATAATATCCCCATAATACAATAACTTCTACCAGACTGTTTGTGCCCCTTCCTCCTTCCCCGCAAAAGTGGTAAAACGTGCCCAGTGGCCTCTGGCACTTTGTATATGATTACACTACTATGTTCAATATAATTTTATATTTATATTTTATATTTTCATAATACAGATGAGGATGAAGGTGAAGAACTCGTACTCAATAATAATAGACATATAATATTTACTATGGAAACATTACTAGCTTCCACTAAAAATTTTGATAATCAGAACAAGCTTGGAGAAGGAGGATTCGGCCCTGTGTACAAGGTAAGCTGGGTTAAGTAAGCTTCCAGATATAAACTATCTTCCAACAGAGTGATACTCAGGCTCTTCTCTTCGCACAATTGACTGTAGATTAGCAATTTGAAAACAATATATTGGGGAAAGACAATTAAGCTCAATAATTTACCAAACTTTTATACTGTAGGGAACTACACCAGATGGAAAAGAAATAGCAGTGAAAAAACTGTCCTCCGCATCTATGTAAGGAAGAAAAGAGTTTTTAGATGAAGTTAAACTTGGAGCCCAAATTCAACATCGAAATCTTGTATGCCTACAGGGCTGCTGCGTAGAGGGATCAGAAAGATTGCTTGTCTATGAATACTTACCCAATAAGAGCCCTGATCAAATCTTATTCGGTAAGTGGCTTCAACAAGGATATTCAGATTATGCCAATTTAATTAATGTGATGCACCGATACAGACCCAAACAAACTCAACCAGCTTGATTGCGGAAAGCGTTACAATATAATAATGGGAGTAGCTCGTGGGCATCTCTATCTTCATCAGGACTCGAGACCGCGCATTATTCATGGGGATGTTAAAGCAAGCAATGTGTTGTTGGACGAGGAACTGAACCCTAAGATAGCAGATTTCGGCTTAGCAAGACTTTTTCCTAATGGCCAAACTCACATCAGCACAAGAGTTGTCTTTCGTGTATACAAGCCGATGCTGTCACCTGATTCCATTACGGACATACCGGATCCCACAAAGCCTGCATTTGTGAGTTCTCATGTTTCCCCAAATTCCGTGTCTACTGGATTCTCACATGCTTCTGCGTCTGCGTCTGCGTCTGCGTCTGCATCTGGATCTAACGCCACTGATTCCATTACTGAATTGGTGCCCAGGTAATGGTAAATATGCAGTGATTTAACAGACAGATTTCAGTAATGTTGTGACACTATATGCAACCATGGCACAGATAGCACTACTTTATTATATTATGTTCAAACTATGGAATATAATGATGAATTTAGCTTTAAATGGACGATAGGGAATGTGAGTAATTTGATGGATTTAATTTTGGTAAAATTATTAATAAAAACTATAAAATATCTTAAATGAGAATTATTTTATTATATAATTGTTTTATTATTTTGTCTGATATTTTTTATAGTAACTTTCTCGTTAGTTACATTTGAAAAAGGCAAGGAAAAGGAAACTGATGTAATTGAAAAAAAATGTGTAATGTTATATATATTTTATTTTATTTTTATTTTTTAGGAAAGTGGAAAATGATATATAAGTTATAGATATTGTTTTATTTTGTCTGATATTTTTTATAGTAACTTTTTAGTTAGTTACATTTGAAAAAGGTAATTAAAAGGAAAAGGAAAATGGAAAATGATATAATTGAAAAAAAAAATCTGTAATGTTATATCTATATATATTTAATGAAAGTGGAATATAATGTATTTGTTATAGATATTTTATTTTTATTTTTTTATGAAAGTGAAAAAAAATTAATGTTTGTTTTTTATTTTGTTTTTCACATGGATTTGTTATTTGGTTGAATAATATATATATATTATTATATTTCATTAGGAAAATCGTAAACTTTCATTCATTATGGTTGAAAAATTACATGTTGTAGATACCTCTTGGCATATGTTTTAAACATATTTCAAAAGAAAAAAGTGCTCAAAAAATATGCATAGATCCTTCCACACCACCCAGGGTGTATGGATTTTAAGATGTAAACATGTAATAGGAAAAATATTTATGTACAGGTGGGGAAAAGTCAAACTTTTCACCCTTTTTCTTCTCAACCTTTCTCCAAACCCCCTGTGACTCTATGGGAGTTATGAGTGCTAAAGCAGTTTCAACCATAGGTTGTGGATTATCTTTATCAGAATCTGATGTGTCTAAAGTGTGTTGGCATTTATTTCTGCCCATATCCATTTCTGCTCTTCTTGCCAGTGTTGTGGCTATATCTTCCTGTGGATTTGTATCTTCTACAGCTGGTTCTTTATTCATCTGATTGTTCTCATTTGGGTTGGCATAATCCATCTCTTCTTCCACTTCATACTCCAGGGGAGGTGGTGGAAATTGCCATCACTGAGCTTGTTTTTTCGTTTTTTTCTTTATGTGATTGTCTTTTTTGACCGCTCGGCATGTGCTTTGTAGGTGTCCTATTTGTATGCAAATTCGGCATCTGAATGCAGTGTTTTCATAATCTAGAACTTGTGTCCAGCTGCTCTGTCTATGCTTCAGCTAAATTTGGTCTGACAGGCCTTTGCCGATGTCTACTTCCACACATATTCGTGCAAAAGTATATATTCTTTCCTCCACTTGTTGGGTGTCCATTTTAATGTACCGCCCAATAGTATTTCCAATTGCAATGAGTACTTGATGATTCCAGAGATGTATTGGGAGGTTGTGTAGCCGTACCCAAACTGGCACCTTAGAGACAACCATTGTGTTTGCATCAAAATCTGGGAACCATGGTGTGATGAAGAGCCCACTGGATCCCCAGAACCAAGGTCCTTCCTGCATTATTATGTTTCTGTCTATTGCTAATAGGAATTTCACTATAAAGAAACCCTTGGAGCAAAGATGTATTTCGCATTGCGTGGTCTAGTTCGTGAAGATCCAAAGAAAAAGATGAGCCGGTTTGGGCCAAAAGCAGTTAAATCTGCATATTATTGCTTGTCTTTCATATATGGTGCATTGCTCATCTATTTCTAGTGTATTTATGTTGTATTCTAGGGTGTGGTTCAGCTGTTCCACAATGTATGGCCTTGCGTCCATACCTGTTTGGTTCGGTGCTGCTCTTTCTATGTTTTTCCCTTGTAACACGTTTTTGAAGGAAATGATGCTTGGTTTTTTCCCAATTGAACCAGTACCACTTCCCCCCGCCCTGTCTGTATTCATGCTATTGTTGGTTACACCCCCTCTTAACCTCAGATTGAGGATGATTGTTGTCAGAGGTGCGATTATGTATTCACAAAGGTATTTTGTGTCTTGTAACACTCTACCCCCTTGTATCAGGTTTTGTGTCCTGATGGGGTAACCCAACTGTTGCATTATAATTTCCTGCATTTGCTTCACAATATTTGTCTCTTTTACCCAAATTATTTTCGATTTTCCTTCAGGGTGTTTTACAAAAACTTGGAATCTGTGATCTCTTACGAGGATTCCAGATCTTGTTTTTGCAGACCTAACCCTGTGATTATATTCTGCACCTTTTGTTCACATCGGCCAAGCTTATTAGTGAGTGGGCTTCCAAATATGGCTAGAAAGAGGGTCGTTCTGCAAAGAGAAGCTCTGGATCTAAAAGCCCCAGATTCGATCTATACTCTATGCCGCAGATCGGTGGGTATAATGTCCAATCAGGGCTCAAAAGCTAGTGAATATCAGGATCGACATCATAATAATACAGATCCACATTCTGATAGGCAAAAAACTGGAGTATTTCTTCGTACCTTTAGCAGAGTCGACGATTTTTCATCTTGAGTGCTCCATTGTTGCTAGACACAGCACCCACCCCAAGCATGATCTCGAAGGTAGCTACGACCTTAGAGCCGACTGTCATATGGTTGATCTGTAAGCATTTCATGAGCTCTTCCAACCCATTTATGCCGATCAGGGGTTTTCCAGGTATCTTCGCCGCCTGAGGGAGACCCATATACAACAGATCTCGCCAAATTCGCATCTTTGTTTTCCTTCAAAATCCTGACTATTGTAGGTAACAAAGTAACCTTACCCTTGGCGCATCGTAGATGACCAAAGAAGATTGCATGGATTCAGGCTTCATGTTTCTGGCATCTCCGGAGGTTTGGCCGACGCGAGTAGGAGCCATTTCTATCACAGAGTTCGAAACCCATGCTTTTCTCTCAGATCCATATATATATATATATATATATTATATATATTATATAATTGTTAATTTATAAAAATATGTATCTTATTAATTTTTGTTTTTGGTTGTTATTTTTGTTGTTTTTTTTATCAAACTCTTTCTTGTCTTTTTCTTCTCATTTCACATAGTGTTGTTGTTCTGTTTTATTTGGTGTTTGGTCTTTTTGTTTTTGCTCAATAATTTTATATTTTTGGTAGTGAAATAATGGACATTCACAAATAGTCTATGACACTCAACACATGGAAGTGGGAAACTCCAAATTCATTTAAAGTTTCTCTACACTTTCATTGAGCATGGCCAAGCTTGCCAATTTGCACTTGCAATGTATCTAAAAATGTTAAGTACCAACCAAGACCTCTCTCTTTATTTCTCAATTTGGTTAACCTTTTACCAAGTGACCCTCGTGGTTATGTTTCCTCCACCTTAAATGTTCACCTTTGTCTTCTTTATTCTCAATTTGGTCGTCCTTTTACCAAGTGATCCTTCTGGTTTTGCTTCCTTCACCTCGATGTTCACCTTTGTCTTCCTCTAGTGTAGGGTTGCAGATTCACAAACATTCCTTGTCACTCATCTCATGAAAGTAGGAAACACCAAATTCATTCAAGCTCCACTTCTCATGATAATGTGATAATAGCACATGAGACAAATTAGCCTAGTGCTTCATAATGTGATGATAGGTCTTGTGTTGTGCATGAAAAAATAGCATGCACTTTAATGCCCATTGAAGTCAATCTTTTCAATCTAATGCGAGACTTGGATTGGATAATGTGAAAATAACATGAGCCAAATGAGCATAAGATTTGATAATGTGATGCTAAGGTTTGTGATATTCATGTAAAGCCTAATATCAAAGTTTACAATGTCCTTTAATCTCCACTAACTGAAGTATTTAGACATAATGGGATATCATTTTCAAATGAAGTGATCCACATGTATCCTTTTAAATGTAGATTTGAGTTAATTGAGGTTCAATGGCCAACTTTATTAATTGAATCACATACTTGGTATTTCAAGGTTTAGTGGCGAAGTTTAATAATTCAGTATCTTTTACATTTATATTTAATTTATTTTCATAATTGATCTATAAACTACTGTGGATATCTCATTGGCCAATTCATCGCACAAATCTTCTAAAATATATTAGAAAATTCAAAATCTAGACTCTAAGGATTTATTTTTCCTTAGATTCTTTGATATGTTAATTGTTTTTATTGGATATGTATGCGAATGATGATTATGTAAAAAATAGAGAACAATGAAATAAAACTCATGAACCACAAATTAACACAAGATATAACCTCAAAAACCCTTTTAGGAGAAAACCCAACTAGAAGGTGAGGTTGTTATGCTTTTTTTCTATGAAAGGAAAATAGATGAAAGTACAAAGAGAGAGACGTGGTGCATGGAATGCTACAATGCACAAACCATATCTATTTTCTATCTCCTCTCTCTACTCCACTCTCATCCACTCTACTCATCTATGGAACAAAATGCACTCCAATAAAATGGAATCCATTTTCCTCCTAGTGGCGTGATTATAACATAACTTGATAGCCTACTAGTGGTTAAGTTTGAATCATTCAACTCTTAATTAGAGTTACAATATGGAGTCTTCTAAAGTATTCTTCATCGTGATCTAATGGAAATCCTATTTTCCATGAATAATGAGGGATGAAATGTCATCCTCTCAAATTATGGTGGTCAAAACAGGAAGGTCAACTTCCAATTGACATAATTTTTGCATAGAGACTCCAATTGAGATGATTCTTATGTGATTGGAAAGGTATATTTGTCTAAGGTTCCATGCTAAATTAGTAAAGTTTTACTAGTTCCATCAAATTTCTTCTACAAGGTTTCTAGACCCCAATTTTCCAAACTAGGTCCCACTGAGAAAAATGGTCCTCTACACAGGAGGGAAGAACATAGAGATGATAGAGTAGGACCGGGGGGAGTAAGCTCATTGGGCTAATAGTAGGGGGAGAGAATTAGAATTACAAGGAGGCTAAAGTGAGGAATCCTGCTACAAAAACTGAACCAAAGAAGGGAACAGAGAAGCGATAACCAAAATTCCAAATTGGAGAGATTAGAGATACCATGAAAAGAATCCAATCCTACAATGAATTGTAGGGTTTGTGAATTACAAGCCAAACCAAAGTGGTAGAGCACCTTGGGATAGGGGGATGTGACTTAAATCATGATTGAGATCCAAGATCCTAGAGGGTTGATGGCAAACGTGAATCTCATGGATTACAATGTGCTTGTTGCCTCGAGGTTGTGACTTTGTATTGCTAGTCCACTAATACTGTCTCCATGTTTTAAAGGCATCGATAACTGATCATAAATTTCCTTGAGCGATAGCATAAGCTATCCCCCTTTGCATGAAATAATGGTGATGTCCTCAGCCTCGTAGAGCCACTAATTCATGTGTGATTCTTATAGAGTGAAATCAACAAATCCACATGCAATGCATCATCTTTTGCATGATTGAGTCTGATGGCATTAAGTTGATAGCTTTCTCAGAATTGTGATGGTGAGCTTGCTATGTTGGCTTCTAGTGTGGGCATCCTACCACCCTTTCTTATGATGATGGAACATCCTTATTGACTAGACACTCCATTGATGCACACCCTCAGTGGTGGAAGGATGTCTTCCACCACTGATGGATGCATACTACAAAATTGAAAAAAATGGTTAGTCTAGGTGGCAAGTTGTGTGAATTGAACATTTTATTTAAGGTATACATGAAAGAAGGAAAAAAAAAATGCACTCATTGGACATCTAATTACTATCCAATACATGTAATTGTTATACTCAATGATTTCTTAGTATTAAGGTACGAGGAATCCATTAGAGATATTGAGTGGTTAGAGCCACCAACTTGTGGTATATATATGATGAAGGTCAAACTAATTTTTCCACAACTAAACTATATTTATTACATAGAAAAGAGAATAAGGACACTATAAAAGAACTCAATGAAGGAATTGCATCATGCATAAGAATGTGGAAGACACCATCAATAATGAGGCTTACCTAATTGTCATAGAGAAATGGAATAATAAGGTAGAGTATTAAAAAGTGTTCGTAATAGTTTTGAATAAAATTTCAATGATCAGATGATAATGGACACAATTCATTCATCTTCCAACGAATATTGACTTAATACAAGGAAAAAAACAAATGTCATGTATCTCAAGTATTATGAAGGATTTTGAAATGTAATAGGCAAACTAATATATGTTAGACCCAAGTGCAACATGGAAATCTTATTGAGAATGTTGAGGAAATACATATACGATTCCCACTAAATCATTAAATGAGGATAGATGGGAGATTATTTGGATGGAAATCATCACCTGGGGTATCTACTTTGGTAGTATACATAAGTTGATTCTTAGTGTTAAGGTTGATTGGTGAGGCCTAGATCATGGAATTACATGGAAAAATTGTTAAAACGACATTGGGTACCAAATCCCTAGAACATAGAACTTGTATATATTATAGTTGATGCCATAATTTGGGATTAAAGAAAAAAGAAAGAAAATTTCATGATCAATATAAATAAATGTGCTGTAAATGGTGTAGCTCATGCACATGACGATACGATGACATTAGGTGGAAATGACTCATGAATGAAATTTTATTCTTGGAAGAATAATTAATATTTATGTAAAAGAAACTTCTAATGTTTGTTGTATATAATTTGTGGGATTCATATTTCTTTTTTTGTCAGTCTAACCCACAGGGATTTGAACTTGGAATCTCATCCTTTTACATATTACTTCATAACAAGGCAATCGCCAATTAAGCTACACCTTGTGGGCTTTTGTGGGATTCATATTATTCTTTAAGGATTTTTAAATTATTATTATTGATATATAATTTTTTCTTCTAGCTTATCATATAGCTTTTAATAATTATATTTAATTATTAGAAGGTAAATAAATACAATGTGTTGTTGAAACCTAATATTTTGCTAATTTTTAGGGGTTGTAAGAGGAAGAGGGGTGTTGTAAAGCCTCGAAGGAAAATTGGTTACAAGTAATGCATGAAGGTTGGGAAATATGACTGATGACCAGGTTGAAATGCATGACCTGTTGCAAGGTCTACTTATACCCAAACCTATTCAAGTCACATAGATTTTTATCCTTGGGGACTCACTTATTATTATTCAACATCTTTACAATGGAACTTGGCAAAAAAAAATCGCTTGGATAATCTACTAAAGAGAATCACATTATTGTTGGATGGACTCCCTCATAAATATTTCTTTCATATCTGAATAATATGGTAATTGAACCAAATAAGAGAGCTAACCGGGCTTACCAGCTCTAGGTTGGCAAACTCGAAGTTAATGGTTTGTTGATGGTGTTGGACATACAACCATTTAGGGGGTCTCCCCAATATGAAGTCCCAATTAGACCTCACACCATTTGGAGTAGGAGCCCCATCCAAAATATGCTATGGTTGCTAAAATAGTGGGGTTTAGTGGTATGCCTTGGTTGCAATAACACATAGAATGATGTATCTGTGGCTTTGTGAGGAGTCAAGTGCAATGCATGAAAGGTTTTAATATGATGAAGGGAAAGTGAGTGAGCCCCTTAGAATCCTATAATAGTACATAGCTAGAAAGGAACATATGAGCATAAAAGGAATCATAAGCTAGCCTGCAAAATAGTTCACAAGATAAACATGATTTAATTATGCAACAACATGCATTCAACAAGATTCATACTAATGCAAATGAAATAGTTCATAAGCGTTAATGTAAATTGAATAACATAAATTGCAAACATAAAAAGAATAGTCCTACTATATTATCAACATATGCATGAAAACATGCCAACTCTGCACTTTTATTATAAGTGAAAGTCCCAAACATACATATATAATCGCCAAACCACTAGTCCCAATAATGGAACATGAAGCCAACACCTGCTCCTCTAAAGAAACATACTCCCTCTATGCTAAGGAGAAGCCAAGGCTCTCAAGAAAACTCCCAAGCTTCTGATCCTAAGAAAAAATCTCAGCCAAAAGCCTTTTACATGAGTTAATGAGGGTATATTTATAACAAAGGAGATGACTAATCATCTCCCCTTTGTGACTCTTGGACTTCCCTCATGACTCTCTCACTTCCTTCAACCATGACCTTTGGACTTCATTACAAAATTACTCTTCACATTCTACAATTGACACTTGGAATTTCATTTACAATTAATTACAAAAGAATATTACAATATACTCATACCCATATAGGAAAAAATTGGGTAGAGTCAACTAGAAAACCTAATTAGACAAAATAAGTCAAGCTTGAGTTCTGGGAAACTCCAACTCAACCACTTCAACTTGTAGTTCCTCAGTCACATAGTAGTACCAAGCTTTGTACTTTACAATGACTTCCCAAAACTGTGCGATGGGATCAAGCTAGAAGCAAACTCTATCCTCCATTGCATCCAAGTACACTAACTTGGAACCAGTCTAAGTTTCCTTCTTCAACAGGAGAAACATGGTATTGATCTAGTCATGGCCACCAATGTACTTCAACATATTTTTCTTATTCAACTCTATATCTTCCTTCATGGAAATATGCCTTCGCTGGTCCAAGTATTCTTCAACCTCATGCCTTAAATTGTTCTTGCCTTTGGCTTCATTGAGTGAGCCAACTAAAGGCATCTTGTGTGACTTCACCATGAAATCCACACTATTTTACAATCATGTGTACGAGGCCTGAATGTTGGCGATGAATGAGTCAAGTTGTTTATTACTCTTGATAAGCATCCGAACCTCTTCTTTCTATAACTCAACATGTTTCCTTGTCTTCATCACCAACTCAAGGGTTGCCCATTTATGCTACCTTTCCCACTCATGCATGCTATAAATTATGACTGTATGAACAATGTTGAGAGCTTTAGCATTATCTTTACACTTCAGTTTCATGTCACACAAGTGGGCAACTTCTTTGTGCATGGTGACAAGCTCCTTGTAGAGCCTTTTCATTATCTCTCCCAATGACGATACTTCACCAAGTATGGTTGCCTTAGGTTCTTCTAGATATACCTGTGTGGGATATGCTTTCTGGACCTCTGCTTGGTGCTCTTCCACTTGTTGCCTTGTTGCCTATAAATTATTTTCCATCTGTCTATTCTCAGCCATGAGATAGTTTGTGTTTGACTTAGTAGCACCTACAAAGGCAAAGTTGGTTGCAACAATGGCTTCTGGATTCCTCTTGGTGTCTATCACAATCACCCTTTCTCTGGTGTCTGCAGGATATGTGAGATTTTCCAAAAAGTGTTTCTTTATCGCTTGTAAAATCTTCTTCTGAAGCTTTTTATAAGCTAGATCATACGTATCCATGACCGGACCATCATAAAGAGGAACAATTTACTCTTCTTTCCTTAGAGCTTGCTCAGCCGTTAGAGGAGGGGGAGACTAATTAGTGATCTGTTGTGTGCTCAACGTGAGATCAACATCTTGGTTTTGTTGCTCCAATTCCACCTCCATATCCTAGATTACTATTAGATCTTCAATTTCTTGAGAAAGTTCCTTATCCTACAATTGCTTGCTCTCTTTTTCCAGCAACCAACTTTGTTCCTCTTCCTCATCTTGCTTCAATGATGCTTCTTATTCTTATTTCTTTTGTCTTTCTTCTTCTTATTTCCTTCGTCTTTCTTCTCGCTATTTTTTTTCTTACTCTTCCTTCCACTTCAATTCTTCCTCTTGCTTCCAATGTTCTCTCTTTCTCCTTGCTTCTATGGTCGCTTACATGATGGTTGGATTTTCTTTCAATTTGTGAATTTGTTCTTCTAATGGATTGTGCATAACCTTATACTTCCCCTTTTCACACACTGGGTTGCGCCTCACTAATGGTTCTTCTTCCAGAGTTGCCTCTAGCTTCATAGTAGCATGTGATGTACCCGTGAAGCTAATTGGTTGGCAAGGCTTAGAGGCATTGTAACAATTCTTTATCCTTTCCTCCTTGGGCCTATAAAAGGTCCCACTCGACCACTGGAAATGAATCTTTGCATAGTGTTCTTTGCAAACATTCCTAGGGTCATACAGATTGTAATCCATTTGACTGAGTCAAAATCTCTTTATCTCTTTGTTTTTGGTGTCAACAACCTTCAGATTCTTGATCTCGTACACTCTGATTTGCAAAGGAAGAGCAGACCAAGGTGCTTTCTTCTTCGTCTACAACACTACTGATAACCCTATGGAAAGATAATAAAAAACTTCTTGCATGAATAGTTTTTCAGTGGCATGCCTCGGTAGAAGATGTGGAGACTTCTAACCCCAAAACACTTTGAGGTAGGTACCATCCGGTGAGAAAAACCAATCTACTAATTCTGAAACTACTTCCATTGCCCCACATGACATGCAAGGTGACTCTTCCTCAAAGATCATCTCGTACAATGGAATGAGGAAGTGATCTGTCAGCTTCTCCATGACTCCTTTGTGTTTGCAATCCGAAAGTAACTTGCAATAAATGTGCACAGCAGGTTCCTTGGGTTTTCAAGTCCAACCCATGCAAGGAAAAGAGTTTTGAGCAAAAATTTCATCCAGCAAGTAACAAGTCATGTAGAACCTGGCTTGCTTACCCTTGGGAGGGCTCTTGGCATTATTTACATGGGTCCTCAACTTTTGATCCAACAAGTCCGACTAGTTAAATGGTTTTCCTTCATTCACAACCTGATGTAGCAAGAATTCCCATCCTTCAGGAAATGTCTTAGTACTCTTTTGGCCATAGTGTCGACAACATAGAACTATAAAGTACTGAAATGCCTTCCTAACATATTCAGTCTTGTAAGTGTTGTTGGGTGTCTAGTGGAATTTGGATGGTTCTTTCTCCCAGACTTTAATAACATCCTTCATGCTAAAGTAGTTGGTGGTCACATAGAAGTGGGAATCCATGTAATATTATGGTTGCAGTAAATGATACATAGAGTGAAAATCATGCGCCATAAAAGAGGCAAGACCTCGTCCATTGGTACTATTGAGAATCATGGTCCTCACATCCATATGTGACAAATCTAGTTGATGATGTCTACGCATAAAAAGGTTGAATACCTGCACACAACCTTGTGTAATATTGACTTTTGGACATTGATGTAAACGTTCCTATCTTCAATATCTTCTTTGAAATTGCTTGCTATGTAAACATATTTCACTTTGTGTCATCTAATATTCAAGTCTTTCTCGATAAATAGCTCAGTGTCGAAGAAAATTGGCATAGTGACAGGCACATTCTCAACAATATCATCGGTGCTACTTTCAGTTGTGTCCTTTGAGATAGATCTCTTGGGAACCATAGTAATGGTAACTGACAAAGGGAAGTGCTTGAAAACTGTAGTACCTATTGGATACCAATGAACTCATGGATAACATAAGTCATCTCAAGAAAAACAACCCTCAAAACAAGATCAAGACAACAACCATAATTTTGAAAGGTAGAACTATGTAATCCATAGACTGAAGGGAAGAGGCTAAGATTAGGAGTTGCACATTGTGTAGTCTCAGCAAGAAAGGGAGACGCTTGAGGCTTGAGACTATGCAATGTGCAGTCTTAGCCTATGCATACTGAGGGAGAGATTGCACAATGAGTGGTCAAGGGTGAGGTTTGAGCCTTGGAACTGGGAAACGTGAAGTTGTGAAAGTTAGGGATTGTGCATTGCACAGTACCAAAGGCCAAGCACAATGCTTCAGACTTAGAGTTGTGAAATGCACAATGGAACAAGGAAATTGTTGACCAAGTAAGGGCAAATCTGCCCTGGAAAGAGATGGGAAAATGATAGATCTGAGTGATAGTGAAAGCAAGATTGTAGATATGACTATGGGTAAGGTATATTAGTAAGAATCAAGTGCATAAAATTGACATGCAAAAGGAAAAACAAACATGCACAACGAGGCATCATAATAACGACCATTAATGGGAAAAAACAAGATGTTGATGCGACACTTGTAAAAATGAACGATAGACTGAACCAACACTTTTACAAGCTAATATGAGTTAAAAATCATCTACTATGAGAAGAAACAAGAAAAATAATTCACATAAGTGAAATGACAAAAAGTGACAGAAAAAGTGACAAAAAGAAAAACTCCTAGAAAAACACCGTAAACTTCATCGAAGGCTCCTTTATCTCCTTGGGAAGGCTAGAGCTCCAAGATCGAATGTTCAAATGAGATCTAGGGGCATCTATTATATAGATCTAGGCTATGCTAAGGTTTATAATGCACATGCCTAAAATCAAGGGAAAAATGACACTTGGTGGAAAATCAAAAATATCAACTTGTGCCACTCTTCGACAAACTAATTTTCCACTCCCTATTTTCTAGGGATTACCTTTTTCCCATTTTTCTTTTTTTCCTTTTTGAGAATCTAAACATTCACACTGCTAAGAAGGATTGCACAATTTCTGACCTCAAGATTGGCCTACCTCTCAAGATTGCGTAATTAAAATCCTCAAGGTTGGCTTGCCTTCCGAGATTGCACAGTTTCTGAAGGGAAGACCAATAACGTTGCAAGGTCGAGCTAGGAGATGGATTGTGTTGAAAATGTTCATATCAGGATCAAAATAAGACATCACAAGCAAAACATGGAGTGATAAGTCTTTATCATAGCACTATTACTTGATGACAATGAATGGTGAGCTCTTGTGGGTAGAAAGGAGCCTCCATAATCTAAGAATGGGTAAAATTTTGGAGGGTGGTTGTAGCAGCTACAACAACTGGTGACACACTTGTAGAACTCCAGCTCTCTGTATGGGTCTTAACTCATGTAAACGAGGTCTAACTCTTCAGGAAGTATTTTTCATTTCATTGATCACCATAACTTCTTTACTCAACTCAAGTTAAAGATATAGTCCCTACTTTTCTATTCATCGGCGACACACTAAAAAAAACAAGTCACACTCAGTTGTTTTGATTGGGGATGGGGAGTATATATATACGCAAATGAAAAAGGATTTCCAAAGTTTGGGTTTTCATCTCTGATGTTGCTTCACTGCCAGCAGGCCTGGAAATACCCTGGCAGAGTCACTTCAAGGACACAAACATTGCTCCATTTCCATTGAGCCTAGATAATACCCCAATGATGTTTCTTGCTTAACCTCCCTACGTAGGAAGGCTTTCTCTTCTTTCGCCCTTTATTTTTTTTTTTCATTTTATTCATATAACTATGCATGACACTTATTGATTTCATGGGGCTGAAGAGAGATCCTGACTTATTGAGAGAAGAGGAGGTTTTTATTTCATAGAAGTTTATTCATACACCTCTGGAATAAAATTCAATTGTTGAAGTTTCCTCCCCTTCTTACTCCACTCGACTTAGTTGACAAGGAAAACCAACCAATCATTAAAAAGCCAATTAGAGTAGGTGGAACTAGTTATAGATTAAAGCATCATAATTCCACTAAGGTTTTCTCCAAGAAAAAAAATGTTTTCCATCAGGGTACCATCGAATAAAAGGTGCAAGGCCCACGCAAAGAGAGGGAATAAAAAATAACCATCTATTGACAGTAGCACAATTTCCTCTTGAACTTCAACATGCTTGCTTCAGAAACCAAACACAGTTTCATGCAAAATTTATTTACAACAGAAAGGAAAGAAAAGGATAGGTCGGAAAACAATCAAAACAAAACCAAAAGAAAAAAACAAACAAAACTACCCCTACTCCTAAACTAACCAAGAATAGGCCAGGCCTACATAAAATGAAACTTCCAGCGTAACCATTGAAGCATCGACTGACCTATATAGGCGAGGGAATCAATAGCAAGATAGAATTTTAGGAATAACATCCAACCAAAAATATAAAACATTAAATTCTTCAACATCTGAAGTCTGAAAATACAAGAAAAAGAATACAACAAGAAATCACATGTGAAACATTTTGCTAATTCATTGTGGTGTTCATGCATATTGCAACAGGGTGTTGTGCTAAAACATTCCTCCAAAATTTCGATCTTGGCTAACATAATGAAATTGGAAAACTTGCATTTTGCAAATGATCTTACAAGGTATGACTCCTCCAATGATTGAGCAACCGGATCATGCAAAACAAATGGAGGATGTGAAACTTGTGAAATAGATTCATTTTCAAATTGTGCGATCAACTGATGAGGATTCCTGAGAGATAAAGTACTATCCTGACCATGATTGGAACTAGCATCAAGACTTCGATAACCTTTCATAGCCATCAACATAGGCTAAAGTGCCTCGAGAGCTTGCGGTAGTTCCAATACATTGGAAGCTATATCATCAAAAATCAGTGGCTTAGAAAAATGACAGTCGAAAATGTAGAGTCGTGACTAGATGATTTAATGAATAAATCACTACATCTATGATAAAAAATGCCATCATCAAGAAGTAAGGCATCCTCATGATCTGATGAATCATAAAGAGGAGGATATTGAAAACAAGAAATTTTTCTCTTTGTTTCTTCAAAATGATCAAATGATGGATTGGAGATATTAGGAAGAGAATATTTTTCCTCTCCATGTTCAAATGTAAAACTGAAATTCCATGAGTCACGAGTGTGATTAGAATTAACATCGTCATAAACTATTTCTTCAAAAGATACAACAAGTATGACATGATCGTGTAAGATGTCAGGATAATGAGGGAGAGGTGAGAAAAGAGAAACATCAAATTGCATTCTAGATTCTTGTTCAAAAACTAAAAACCATACATAGTCATCATAATTGATAACATAAGTTTGATAGTAAATACTAACTCCGTCCTAAACTTGATCCCCAAGAAAATCAGAAGAAACGATTGAAATGGGTGGACATAACAAATCACAATCAGGGGGACCAAAGGAACCAACAGACGGAGGTTGAAGAGAAAGAACATCAATGGTAAAATTAAATTCACAGTCAAAACATGCTCTTAAATTTTGAATATGTGGGGTGGGAGAAAATGGTTGTAGATCAACAGATGAACTCTCAAGTTCTCCAACCCCAACCTACGTAAATAGAGTTTTTTGAGGAGGCGAAGATGAGGATTCACTTGGAACAACAACTACATTCGTCGCAAATTTAGGAGCTCCACAACCAGTGTATGTTAGGAGACTTTCAAAGGATTCATATTTTGTTGGATTCATTGAAATATGAATAATAAATTCGAACTTATCTTTCATGAAATTCCAATCAATATCACCTTCAAAAAATTCATAACATAAATGAATGAAGCAACCGTGAAAATTGTTAAGAGATTCATGAGGTGCTTTCCTAAGATGAATGATTTTCTTGTAAACATATTTATAATCATGCATGTCAAAGGGATGGTAGATATTCTTAACAAGATGTTCGCAAGAGTGAATAGAAGTGGTTGGCAATGTGTAACACCATTATTTTATGTGTGCTTTGAATGTAAGGACAAACAACCTGCAAGTAGTATTCTCAAAATGAATTTTGTAATTAGTGCAGAATTCAAGACAGTCAGCGGTGTGTTTGAGAATGGTGTTGCACCCTCGCCATCGAACCTCAGATTTGACAAGTCATTAATTATCCATGCAGGCACTTTCAAATTTGCAGTTCTTGAAAAACATGTCAGGGTTAAGATATGGGAAGAAGCCATTTAAAGATAAGGAAAGTTCTACAGACTTCACTGGCTCAGCTTCTAATCTTGCCCTCATTTTAGCACCAGAAATGTTGACAATGTTGGACACACCAACATTCAGGGCGCTCCTCGATAGGAAGTCCCAATTAGACCTCACACCATTTGGAGTAGAAGCCCCATCTAGAATACAAGTTGGTTACCCAAATAGTGGGTTTTAGTGGTATGCCTTGGTTGCGATAACGCATGTAAAATTACGCAACTAGAAAGGAACAGATAAGCATAAAAGGAATCATAAGTTAGCCTGCAAAATAGTTCAAAATATAACGATGATTGAAATATACAACAATACGCATTCAACAAGATTCATACTAATGCAAACGAAATAGTTCATAAGCATTAGTGTAAATGAAATAACATATATTGCAAACGTAATAGAATAGTTCTACTATATTCACAACATATGCATGAAAACATGTTGGCTCGAGGATTTTATTATAAGTGAAAGTCCCAAACATACATATACAATTGCCAAGCCACTAGCCCCAATAGTGGAACATGAAGCCAACACCTGCTCCTCCAAACGAATATACTCCTTCTATGCTAAGGAGAAGCCAAGGATCTCAACAAAACTCCCAAGCTTCTAATACTAAGACAAAATCTTGGTAAGAAATCCATTTACATGAGTTATGAGGGTATATTTATGAAAAATGAAATGATTAATCATATCCCCTTTGTGACTCTTGGAATTCCCTCATGACTCTTTGACTTTCTTCAACCATGACCTTTGGACTTCATTACAAAATGACTCCACATTCCACAATTGACACTTGGAATTTCACTTACAATTTATTACAAAACAAAATATTACAATATACTCATACCCATATAGGACAAAATAATTTAGGTAGAGTCAACCAAACATCCTAATAAGACAAAACGAGCCAAGCTTGAGTTTGGGGAAACTCTTACTTAGCCACTTCCTCAGTCACATAGTGGTACCAAGATTTGCATTATTTGATGACTTCCCCAAACTGTCTAATCGGATCAGGCTAGAAGTGAAATCTATCCTCTACTACATTCGGGTACACTGTCTGAGTTTCCTTCTTCAGCAGGCGCAACATGGTATTGATCTGAACAAGGCCACCAATGTTCTTTTGCATATTCTTCCTGTTCACTTCTATATCTTCCTTTGTGGTGATCTGCTTGAGCTGGTCCAAGTTTTCTTCAACCTACTTTTTGACCTTGTTCCTGCCTTTGACTTGGGTGAGTGAGACAATTGAAGGAATCTTTTGTGACTTCACCATGAGATCCACACTATTGTACAATCATGTGTATGAGGCCTAAATTTTGGTGATAAATTAGTTGAGCTATTTGTTACTATGGATAAGAATTTGAACCTCTGCTTTCTCTAAATCATCCTATTGCCTTGTATTCTTCACGAACTCAGGAGGTTACCCTTTATGATGCATTTCCCACTGATGCACGGTAGCAATGGTTTTATCAACAAGCTTGAGATATTTTGCATTATCTTTATGCCTATGTTGCATGTTGTGAAAGCAGACAACTGCTTTGTGCATGGCGACAAGCCCCTCATAGAGGCTTCTCATTGTCTCTCGCAATGTTGATACTTTACCGAGTATGGATTCCTTAAGTTATTCTAGATATACCTATGTGGGAGATTCTTTCTGGACCTCTACTCGAAGTTGTTCTACTTGTTTTCTTGTTGCTTGTAAGTTCTTTTCCATCTGCCTATTCTCGGCCATGAGATAGTCTATGTTTGACTTGGTAGCACTCACAAAGGCCAAGTTGGCTGCAATAATGACTTTTGGATTCTTCCTGGTATCCGTCATAATTACCCTTTCTCTTATATATGTAGGAGATGTGAGATTGTACGGAAATTTTTTCGTTCTCTCTTTTACAATATTCTTCTGAAGCTCATCATAAGTTAGATTGTGCATATCCATGACTAGACCATCATCAAGAGGAACAAATTCCACTTCTTCATTGGGATCTTTCTCAACTCTCAGAGGAGGGGGAGACTGAATAGTGATTTATTGTGTGTTCAGCATGAGATCAACATCTTGGTTATGTTGCTCTGGTTCCACCTCCATACCATGGATTACTATTAGATATTTAATTTCTTGAGAAACTTCCTTATCCTACACTTGCTTGTTCTCTTCTTCGAGCAGCCGCCTCTTTTCCTCTTCCTTGGCTTGCTTCAGTGCTTCTTCTTCTTCTTCTTTCTTATTCTTCTTCTTTCTTCCATATTTCTTCTTCTTCTTTCCTTTTTCTTTCTTCTTGTTCCTTCTATTCTTATTCTTCCTTCCACTTCAATTCTTCGTCTTTCTTCCTATGTTCTCTCTTTCTCCCTGTAGTTATATTCTCTTTCAAGATGATTGGATATGCTTTCCATTTACGGCTCTATTCTTCCATTGTATTGTGCATAACCTTTTTATTCCAGAATTCCCGCACTGGGTTGCACCTCACTTATGGTTATGCTTTTGGAGTCGCCTCTTACTCGAGAGCAGCCTATGATGTACCTGTGAAGCTAACGCGTTAGCATGGATTAGAGGCATAGTAAAATTTCATTATCCTTTTTCTTTGCAAAAATTCTTGGGACCATATGGATTGTAATCCATTCGACTAAATAAAAATTGATCTATCTCTTTCCTTCGGTGTCATCAACCTCTAGATTGTTGATCTCATACAATCTAATATGTAAAGGAACAACAGGCCAGTGTTTTTTCTTCTTCTTCTACAACGGTCCTAATAACCCTGTGGAAATATGATAAGAAGCTTCTTGCATGACCATTTTGTCTGTGACATACCTGAGTAGAAGATGTGGAGACTTCTTACCACCAAACGGTTTGAGGTAGGTACCATCCAATGAGGCAAACTAATCTACTAATTCTCACACTACTTCCATCTCCCCACGTGACATGTAAGGTGTCTCTTCCTCAAATATCATCTTGTACAATGGAATGAGTAAGTGATCTATCAACTTCTCCATGACTCCTTTATGGTTGCAATCCAAAATCAGCTTGCAATAAATGTGCATTATAGGTTCCTTGGGTGTCTAGGTGCAATTTGTGCCAGGAAAAGAGTTCTGAGCACATACTACATCCAACAAGTAAGAAAACATTTAGAACCTATCTTGCTTACCCTTGCGAGAGTGCTTGGAACTATTTACATGTGTCCTCAATTGTTGAGCCAACAAGTCCAACTAATTGAATGGCTCTACTTCTTTCACAACATGTTGTAGCAAGAATGCCCAAACTTCGGGAGAGGTCTTAGTACTCTTCTAGCCATAGATCTCACAACATAGAACTATCAAGAATTGAAATACCTTCCAGAGAGATTTGGTCTTGTAAGTGTTGCTAAGTGTTTGGCGGAATTTGGATGGATCTTTCACCCAGCCTTTGATGACATCCTTCATGTTCAAGTAGATGGTGACCGCATAGAAGTGGGAATCCATGTAAGATTCTCATTACAGAAAATGATACATAGAGTGAAAATTATGCGCCATAAAAGAGGAAAGCCTTCATCCACAGGTACTATCAAGAGTCATGGTATTTGCACACATATGTGACAAAATCCAGTTGACGATGTCTATGCATTAAAGAGTTGGATACCTACATTCAACCTTCTATATTCTTGACTTATGGACATTGATGTAAACCTGCTTGTTTTCAATATCTTATTTGAAATTCCTTGCAGTGTAAATCTTTTACTTTGTGCCATGTAATGTCTGCTTTTTTCTCGGTGAATAGTTGCGTATTGAAGAAAACTGTCATAGGGGAAGGGACACTCTCTGTTGGAACAAGTTTTCCCCTTCCTTGATAAGAATGACATGTTGAATGATGTGTCTATCATAAGTCTTCATATCACCGTATGTCCACACAAATATGTCTCGGTACTGTTTGAAGAGATGAATAAAATCTTGTCGTTCTTGAGGATAAAAACATGTACCAAGATTGACATACTTCAAATCCTCTTTGGTTTCCAAATTGACCTATTCATGTGACAACATTGAGCTCTGGGTCTTTGTGTTCACTGGTCCTTTGAATTGATTTTGCAATTCATAAAGATTCTCAAGAGATACCATACCATTGGGCGTAGGGCTCCCTTTCAATGCTTTAACTGCTTCCTACAAAGCCTTATCGTGCTCATCTTCTTCAATATATGCATCCTTGAACATGTCCACATTGGCCATGAAATGCAGTATCTGTTGGTGATCATCATTAAATACACAAAAATTAGTTATGTTGTCATGCACTGGTGGCTTATAGATAATTTCAATAGAAAAACCATCTTTTATGGTGACATGTACGTAGATACATTGGATAATAAATTGATGGTGACATTATGAATCCTAGGAACATAAACATTATTAAATGCTTTAAAATATGAAATGAGGCATCATACCTCTTGTTGGTAGTTTTTCAAAGTAGGTGAAACAAAGTGAATGTTTTTCCATACTTATCGTGTAATGATCTTAGAATCGTAATGATGGACTCACTAAGCTAGTCCGAAACATTGGTTTCAATAACTGTTCACAAGTTTTTCCATAAACAAAAATTAAAGATCTTAGAATCACCAATTACCTTAAGTACCTCTACCTTGAGGTCTATGGATTTCTTTAACCCCATAACAAGTGCTTCATATTCAATGGTATTTTTTGTGCACTCGAACTCCAAACGGCATGAAAAAATGTACCTACTATTCTAAGGGTCATTAAGAATGCAACCAACTATGGAACCATCTTGGGTCTTAGAACCATCAAAGTATAAGGTCCACATATCAGTTGTTGCTAGGCTTATTCCTTCACTATTGGTATGTACATATATATTACAAAGTTCATTTGCACCAATTGGACATGGAAGGAGCTCCAACTATGTATCAGATGGGATGGGTGATGGTTGTGCTCGATAACACCATGACCAACTTCTAGAAGATAGTTTCTGAAAATAATGTCTGCAAAGCTAATTGGCTCAATATGTCCCTCAAGTGGTGTCATGATTTACTTCATATAAGGATCAATTTCCACTCAAATATGGTTGTTTCTTCCCTTGTAAGGAAGCCCTAAATGTGTCCAGACTATTAAGAAATACCCTTCTAATTTGTTGGACCAATATTTACTTAGAAGAAAACCTAGGCTTCAAGAATGTCCATAATAACATTGTTAATGCATTAGTGAACTCTTTGGTTGGATGAAAAAAATAATAACATTATTTAGCTCACCAATTTACTTGACTAACTATTTGTCCAACTATATGATTTGTGCATCGGTCTTTTCCCATTTAGCATTAATTTTCTTAGAAATGGATAAAGGAATTACATTTTCAGATGCACCTGAATCCACGATACAATTACAAACCTTATAATTAAAAATTAAAAATATTAATATTGACGAAGGGAAAAAATTGTTATAATTTAAATTAACAACATTGACTACATATTTGAGAATGTCACAAGACTTCCTAGGAAAAACTTGAGAAGCAGAAAGTTGATTACCTATTGGAGCTTGTGATGAAATTGCTTGGATTAACAGTTGACAGTGTTTCGATATATTAGCGAGCTAAAAAATTTGAAATATTGGCATGATCTCTTTTCTTTTCTTCAATAATGTTATAATCAATACTTTTGAGCTTCATAGTTTTTGTTGAAGTATCAGGCAGCGTAGATTTATTAGAAGCCTCTGGAGTGACAGACTTGTTCTTGTTATTCATGGAAGTGTTCTTAAAAGTAGGAGCACTTCTAGACTTGTTCTACAAATTCTTAGCTGGATTAGAAGGTGGAAAAACCCTTCTCAACAATTGTTTTTTAATATCTTGCCCAGAAACAAGTCCTTCTTCTGATATTATATCATTCTGTTGTTTGTTGAGGAGGGGCTTCACTCACTAGTGGTTCTTCAACACTTTTTTTTTCAACATTATATATGATATGAAAAGCATTAAATAAATATCCAACACCTAAAATTTCCTAAG
The DNA here is from genome assembly GCA_000404065.3 of Pinus taeda. Lineage (NCBI taxonomy): Eukaryota > Viridiplantae > Streptophyta > Pinopsida > Pinales > Pinaceae > Pinus > Pinus taeda. The sequence continues at coordinate 61,838 of APFE030586917.1, forward strand.
TCACAGTAGTTTCATTTGATTGTTCACTTTGCTCGGGCTGCTCATCTGCTAATAAATTGTCTACAAAGTTAGCCATCATAGAATTCATGTTATGGTTCCATTAGGGACATGTCTTCTCAGAATCCTTCTCTTGATGGAAAGTGCAATAGTTATCCATACCAAAAATTTCAACATTAAACACCAAATTAGGGCTATGAGCGAACTTCACTGGTTAGTCATTGTTGTTCTTTTTGAAGAAAAGCGACTAAAAAGACTTATTGTTGGTAGATGCCTCACTTGACGTTCTCTTAATTCAGATACCTCATTAGTGAGCTATTTTAAATACTTGGACAAGCTTTCCATACTAATGAATCCTTCTCTTTAGCTTTAGCAGAAGAGTCTTGAGTTTTCTTACAAGTGCCTTTGGAGTCTTTAAAATATTCATGATCTTTAATGGCTCCAATAGAACACAACTCTTTCTCAGTAGCTATTTCTTCTGCAAAGTTCAAAGCCAATGTTTCCTTTGCATCTCCTTTAATGAACACAAAAAGAATTGTAGGAAATGTAGTTGTATAATAATCTTTGGTTATTGAATCATGCGGCTGAATTTCTATGGGGAACTTATTCAATAAATGGGTAAAACTTTATTGAAATCCTTTACTTTTTTCTTATCCCCATTTTGAGGATCCCGAGTTCTTTTAGCAACATAGCGGGGGTATTTTCATCAAAAAATTTATCCAAGAACAACTTCTTGAACTCCTTCCAACTATGGATTGAATTAGGCAGAAGACTATGACACCAAATCGATGCTCTACCTTATAGAGTGTATGGGAAAATTCTACAAGAAATGTCATCAAAGCGTACCTCAAACATTTTCAAATGCATTTACAAGTTATGAATATGGTCCTCAACTTTCGTCTTCTCATGAGGATTGAACTTTGAAAGCAACTTCTTTGGGCATTTAGGCATTTTATGAAGATTGCCCGAAAGAGCAAGTGGCCCTTGGTCCATCCAATACAACTATTCATCAACCATTTTTTCTGCTTCCTCTTCTTCTCCTTTTGAATATGAAGATTTTTCTCCTTCACTATTTAAATCTTCATTATAATCTGATTGTTCTCCTTGTCCCAGTCGTTCTTCGTCAAAAAATAGAAAATCTTCCCCTTCACCATCTAAATCTTCCTCAATATGTGGGAATTCCTCTTGTTTATTTATTCTTTCAGAAGAATCAACTAACCCTTAAAGGGTTGCAATAACCAAATCTTCCACTGAAGAAACTAGTACACTACTGTGGGTTGTTTCTTTCTTTATCATCTTATGAGGTAGAATAGCAACAACGGGAAGTAAACAAAGAGATCTTGCGAACTGACGAGTAATAGGTCAGATTGTCTAGAGTTGATCATAAGTAAATTCAAAATCTTGTTCCAAATTATGATGAGAGCACTCTCCTGTATTAGGATTACGAATTGGAGTAGAACTCAAAATGTTACTACCTTGCATGGAAGGTTGATTGTTTGGATGAGGTGAATTGTCAGCCATATAAAGGCATCCATCCTTCTAGCACCAGAATATTTGTCGTGTTGGACCCGCAAACATACAAGGAATATCCTCGATTTGAAGCGCCAGTTATACCTCACGCCATTTGGTATAGGAGTCCCATCCAAAAGTATGGCCTGAATGCCATTTACTTAAAGACTTTCCTTGGTTGTAGCTATTAGCACAAGAGAGAAATGCACATGTACTCTTGAATGTGAAAGCAAGTATGCCTTGTGAAATGTTCAAATGTAAATTGTATCAAGGTTCTTTCACTGGAAGGGAACAAAAGTGATCCTTTAGAAGAGAAGTATTAGTACTAATCTAATAAATACACACACATCATAAGAAAGAATCGTTAGTCATCAACCCAAATAGTTCACATAGATGCAAAGCTCATGAAAACAAATACAACACATATTCAATAAGATGAGCATCAAAGCCACTGAAATAGTTCAATTTCTTTAGCACACGTGAATACTAGCATGTACCACAACATCCAAAGGATAGTCTCAAAACATTCATGATATATGTATGAAAATGTGTTGGCTTAAAAAAGATTTGAATATAAGGTGAAAGTTCCAAGATACATTAATATAATGAACACCACTAGGTACAATAGTGGAGCGTTAAGCCGCTTCTTTCTCTCCAAAAGAACTATCTTCCTCTATAATGCTTGGATGGAGAATCCAAGGTTTAAATCCATCTCCTAGAGTAATGAGGCATATTTTATAACCAACAGAATGATATTTCATATCCTCGTGACTTTTAAACTTCCTCGTGACTCTTAGACTTCTAAGATGACCTTTGGACTTCTATGACTTTTGAACTTCTAAGTGACCTTTCAACTTCTATGAGACTTTTGGACTTCTCCATGTGGCTCTTTTGTCCATATATGACTCTTGGACTTCAACATGTTGGAATTTACAATAATTGCCAAAATTACATCATAATTTCCACATCATCACGTGACGACAATATGACAAGTCAACAACATTAATGACTTGGAATCATGGTGACTTGTACATAAGTTATCTAATCGATGACAAAACTACTACTATGTATTCAATATTTGCAAAAAATCTTATATTATTGTAGCCATCTACCCTCTAAAGGGTCTTGAAAAATCTTGGAGTCTTCATGAGTCACTTTGATCTCCAGGATCCATTTTCTTTCAACTGTGGCAACATGGTGCCTTTGTCTTCAAGATGTTTCCTTGGGTAATGATTCTCATCATATCTCCTCACAGATATTTTCCATGCTTCATTGAACACTTGCAGATGTAGATCACTCATGGAAAGAAAACATTACCCCAAAAATATCTTATGTTATCATGCTTCATGTGATATTTCTTCTTGTGGATCCACAGGTGCGCCAAAGTGGGGAGAGAGAGAAGGTTCTAGGCGTAGGGTACAAGAACAAGGGAAAAGTAGCATGATTGTTCATTGATGGTGCACTGGAAAGGAAGAGACAAGATCAGAAGGAGGGTGCAGGGTACAACAACAAGGAACAATAGAAGGCCTCACTATCCACTAAGTGTGTGTGGTGTGTTTAATTGGAGACTAGAATCTTGACAAGGCATAGGACACAAAAACAAGCAATAGGGAGAGGGTCTTGATGAATGAAAGTGTGTTTTGTTCTGGACAAAGGATTTCTAGGCATAGTGTGTAGTCACAAATGATAAGGGGGTTTCCACTAAGCCTTGAGAATGTGCAGTGCACTCTCATAACCTAGAGTGTAGTCTTGCAAAATCAAAAAATTGTCTGAGTCTCGGAGGGTGCAACCTTGAAATATACAATAAGTTAGGAGAAAAATAAGGTATGACACATATAAACTCATAAACAGAACTTAGAGAGGACCCAATACTAAGAATTATACATTAAAATGCCAGTTTACAAACATTCTCCAAGTAGAACGGACACAATATGTGCAGTTATGACCAAAAGTGTCATTTTGTGACCATAAAGTGTACTATGACCCTAAAGTGAACTCTTGTTACTCTTTATGATGCGACGACACTTAGAAAGGAACATTGACACTTAACATATGTGAAGAAACATGAAACAACACTTAACGACCAAAAGAAACACTTCACATGATAAAGGGTAGGCTCCAAAATTCGAATATAACAAAATTTCGAGGGTGTTGTAGCAACAACAATACGAATATACTCAGATATGGAAAATACTTAAGGAGCTTCATTTTCTAGTCTCTTAAAAAACACATAGGTATTGTAAGGTAGGAGCCAACTCTTTTTGTTGGGAACATCCAGGAGAACACTATGTATGTTAAATAGAATGCAACTGAGGTGGAGATAATAAAGGTTACCAATGCTAATGAATTCATTTTGTAAGTTTACTAAAACAAATCTTTAACTACAATTACTCAGTAAGCTTTTGAATGTGGAACCTCTGACACAAATGCACCCACTGATGAGTGTATAGATACTGCAGGAGGGAATGATTTATTAATACAAACATGTACAAATAGAGCGAAAATTCCAACAATTAGGCCAATGGAAACATAAGAGAGTGTGGTCAAGGAGGGGCTTGTTTTTTAAGAAGCAATTACAGTAAGCACAAAATTAGGTAAAGATAATTTAGAAGGTGAAGAACATGGTGCAGATGAAAATTTAGACAAAGGGGATTCTAAAGAAAGAGGTGGGAGAAGGTGAAATGAGGAGAGAATGTACAAGATGAAGGTGAGCAATAAGAGACAAAGATTTCCATGTCAACCAATGTTGATAATGATATCAAAGAAACTATTCGGGGTATGGAGGCACTAGCTTCACTAGTTGATGGATACTTACCAAATCAATAAATTAAATATGCCAACAAGGAAGAAACTATTGAAGAAATAAAATACAAAAATGTTGAAGAGAATACGATATTCCGTGATAAGATTAATAAATCTCAAGTATCATTTGAATAAATGGGTGTGTAGGTTGACAAGAACTTGGAACTTCCACTGAATAATTATGAGGAGTTGTTAGCCGATGACGCCATTCCTTTGGATATTGAGGAAAATGTAGTCTTTTGGGAGGAGGAGAAGTTAGAAGATAAGATTCAACTCAATGATTCTATGTCTAATAAAATAGAACAGAAAAGAAGCCTATGACAAATGAGTTAGAGGTTGACTTAACAAGTGATGAGATGGAGGAAGATGAAAAAGAGCAAGACGCGAGATTTTCCTTTACTATAGTAGTAGTTTCCAATACATGTTATGAAAACACATATACAAGCAGTTCAAAATTACATCTTTGAGCTTTCCCAATAGGCCTATGAGATGGTACTTCAACATCTCACTCACCCTAATTCATGGAGGATCAACCTACTGAAGATGATGAGAATAATGAAACCTGTGAGAAGATTTAGATGATCAAAGTGATATTTTTGTGACTTGCTCATAGATTATGTCAAACTCCACATAATGTTGTGGTTGCACAAGTCTTTTATTGGTTTGGTATGGTAGAGCAGTTGAGGGAAAACAAAAATTCTATCAGAATTGGAGCCTTCAAATTTACTGGAGCAAATGTAATTGTAGAGAAGCAAGAGGTGTTCGCCAGGAGGACCTTGATTTCACCTGTACCATCTTGGTACTTGTGAACACTGGAGTTGGTCAGAGTGCAACCATCAATTCATTTTTTGATGAGGTGAAGTCTAGAACAAGTTCATTTGTGAATTAGGAACAAAGAAGGAACAAGAGATTGTAGGAATAGTTAAAGGCATTAAAATCAAGGTTAATTGATACACCCAAGCTTCTAGCTTATTTTTTTGATCAATTCCAAAATGAGAAGGTTATAAAATCAATCAAGTGTTTTATCAGGAAGATACCCCTAGATATTGTTTTTTACTTTTGTAGGATGGATATGGAGAGTAGGGATTATGGAGATATGTTATTATTATGGACTATTACAGAAATTTTTGGCTTATACATATGGTTTAATGACATTGTAGTCTTAACGCATGCCACATCTGCACCACCAGATGAGCCATATAGGGCTCCTCTGAGTTATGATATGTTTGTAACCCAGTGCAACAATATAATTCAATAGGTTATTCATGAAGCGACTGGAGACATGTGACTTATGAATCTTGCATCTCTATTGGAGAATCATTCTACTCATATGACCAATAGGGGGGGGGGTGAATAGGGTTCTGGGAAATCAACAGATTTGGAAGCCTCATTTAATATTGCGTTTCTTTGCTACTAAAATTTTGGTTAAATAAAATGCACTTCTAAAGTTTCAAAGACAACACACACACCAAAATATTTAGTTCTCGTCCAAAGGTCCCACCTGTGCCTTTCCTCTTGTCTTCACTTCTATAGTTAAGACCTCAACTAAAATATCTAGAAGAGAAATCAGGACATTTGGATGTTTCAGATGAGGACTTGGATGAGGCTTTCGATACAAAAGATGAATTAGAGTATGATAAGGTTCCTCCATTTAGTTGTTTAATAAATTATCATCTAGATAAGTTGAGTAAAGAGTGGAGGAAATCATACTATAATGAATTTGAGTACAAGGAAAATTTGTTTTTGAAAAAATAGTTGAAAGAAAAAAGGCATTGTTATATATTTATGAAACAAATGGTTGAAACTTCCAAGGAGGGAGATGAGGAGCATGATAGAAAAATTGAAGAGGATTATGTTGGTCTAATATCCCTACTTGTACCAATGCGAGATATGGATTTACCACCATCTTGTGATGTTTATTATCCCACTCATAGATATCGATATCTTTATACCTCCAATCAGTGGTTTGTGAAAACTATTTTGGAAACTCATGGTTGGGACCATGAAATTGGTTATGAAGGATTGAACTTGGAGAATATGCTTTTGATTCACAATAAAATTATTGTCTTAATTCCAGGTCAAGTTAGAAATAACAAAAAGGAGGATAATCTGCAAATAAGGAGAGAGGAAAATGATTTTAGCAGGACCTATCCCCCTAACCAAAGAAGTACTAGAGTCTTCATATTGCAGCATTGGGTAGTCTGAGTCTACCATGCATCAACTATGTTGCATCAAAGACTAAAGGGAGTTGGGGTTTCACTACTAATATGAGGCACATCTATCTCTTCATTGAGTTAGCCCAGGTCATGATGACAAGTGTGTGTCTTGATAGGATGCCTTCATGGTTTGGGTCTCAAGGTGTTGTAATTAGTTCTATAGGAGGATAACTTGTGATACCAAAAGGTCAAGCCCTAAGGAGAGAAATTGGTGAGGTGTCTTGTGGAGGTTGTTTGCAGCTCATAGTTAGCACGGAGAAGGAAAAAGAGACGACCACTAATGGTCATGACAAGGGTTTGAGTGAAAGTGACAAGATAATGGAAGATGCCAAAGTGGACATAATAGGGAGAAGAAAATATGAGAGATGAATATTTTGACAGAGAGATGGCTCAGTTGAACGAGCGACATATTTTGATGGCCACAATGCTACAAGAGATGCAAAATGAAGATCAGAGATGCGGATGGGATCTGAATAAAAATATTGAATCACCTTTTACATAGCTACATGTCAGGAAATTCAGGATGAATTTGAGGCACATGTTGAGTGTTGAGTTAAGAGATGAAGAGCTCAGATCTGCTGAGTATGATGAGGAAGATAAATTTCACTATTCTGAACTAGAGTAATGAACATTCTTTGGAGAGAATGATGAGGAAGATGTTTGTATAGATAGTAAATGAGAGTCTCGTAAACTATGTAAAAATTTCAGACCATCTTGGATATCTGAAAGCAAATGTCTCAAATGAGGCTATAGGGCCTTGTGCTTTTAAATCTAAACCATTGTTTATGAATGTTGGTCACAGGAATGATTAAGGTGTACAATAAACTACAAATTTCATGAGAATAGAAGGGGAAGAAGGAGTTCCTTTCCAAAGTATTGGAGAAGGACATGATATAATAATTTCCATAATGGGAGATTAGACAATATTATCTCATAAAGGAAACCAGAAGAAAATGCATACACAAAGAGAAGGATTAATGATGAAGACAAAAAAGACTATAGGAGGCCTCATATTTCAAAAGATGACAGATTGTATGTTAATGTAGGTAATGAGGATGGACACAATGCTTAGAAGAAAAAGGAGAAGTAAAATTTTATCCAAGGATTTCAAGGGTAAACAAATTCAGAAGAGGATAGACAATCCTTAGGGATTGTCTCAAAGGAATAAGAAGGCAAGTGAATTACTTCTCAAAATCTTAAACAAAGAGAAATGTGTTTGTTTCCTAAGAGCAATCAAAAGAATCCCTACTTACAATCGATAAGGATAGCCATGAAAACAAACAAGAGAATCCATGCAGAAGGCAGAGAATAACAACGAGTAAAAGATGTTATAAAAAGATGCAAAGATGAAGGATTTCATTGTGAGGGTATCCCCATAAAGTGTAGAAAGTATGGTGTAGATTTGCAACTTCCAATGAAATTTTAATCAAAATCATAAGACAAAAACCCACTCTACTGCTCTGTAGAATTCAATTCATAATTTAGAACATCAATCACAAGCATGCAATGAGAAATAACACACATGCACACAATACTTTTTCTCAGGAAAGCAATCTGCTAAAGACCCCAATGTCTGCTTGCATTAGTCTGATTAATAGAGATGTATTACAATTTCATTTCTCAATTGAGCACAACCTGCAAGTGAATAGCCTATCTCTCTGCTCACTCAGAAGCTCTGACCCAAACTTAGTCAATTTATGCGTCTACTTGAGCCCCTATTTCCTTACGCAATTCCTTGAGAAATTAGGCCCCTATTATTTATGGATTTCTCTAAAACGGATTGCGTAATTACCAAGGTTGATCACCTGACTACATGCAACACTTGTACACTCAAGACTACTCTACAATTGATGTTACATTGCCTTGGGATCTCCACCACAGCTGGGGAACTCAAATTCTCTACATGCACTAGCTATTTTGGGTTGATTGATTAGTTAATTGAATGATCATTGAATTTCACTGAAGTCCCATTGCACAACTTGTTAGCCTCCTGCTGCAGCAGGTTACTCATATTTCATGATTGAAATTTTTACAGGCCAAATATGTCATACTTTGCATATTGCACTGCTCCATATTTGCTAACAGTCACCAAATAAGGAGGCCAGGAAAGTGTGCTAGTCTAAGTTCAACTACTGCATTCCAATTTTGAAGAGTTATTCCATTTTTGTAGAATTTTCAGCTAAAGGGAGGTCCAAACAGCTTAATCTTGG
>APFE030586917.1:70621-81803 GCA_000404065.3 Pinus taeda
CTTGGTCTCCCTAGGTTTCAATTTCCTGTTTTAGAATATAGAGAATAAATAATCTATCCAAACAGCTTAATCTTGGCAAATTCTTAGATAGGCAGAGAACCAAAGGAGCCCAACTGCTTAATATGGGCCCTTGGAAGAAATAAGGGTAGTTTGTAGATAGGAGGACAGAAAAAGAAAAAGTTGAAAAGCTGGGTCTGCAAGTCTAAGTGCACCCAAACCAAAAAGAAGAAAAATGTTAGGTAAGTAGGCTGGGTAGGTAATTTTAAGGTTGAAGAATGATTGATTTGTGATCAACTCCACATTTTCAAGTGTTATATTTATCCAGATCACAGTTATTAGGCAGTTCCTATTTGAAGTACTTCAGGCGAGGCATGACTAACTTCCCTTTCTTCCTCTTCCCTAAATCATTTACTAACTTCCCCTAAAGAGGTCAAGATCTACTTGATTTCTCTTATTTTCATCATTTTCATATCAATTGGCCTTGGTAAAGACCTCCTTTACTCAAGGTATGTTCATACTTCCTTTCATGAATCAGTTGTCCCCTAAAAGCCTAAGATTCACCCACTTAGCATTTTCTCATCATGGTCATATTAAATACTAACTTACTTTATAGCTCCCTATTTACTTCCCCTTCCCCTATTTAAACTATGTTAATAACTCCCTCACATACTTATCCCCTCCCCTTGGTTGAAAAATAACCATAAATACACTTGGGAATTGCTAAGCTTGTCTGAAACATAGCAAGAACCCTCATCTTGTCCCTTTAAAACCTTATTCCAATGCAATGGACTCCTTCTGAAGCATGATATTCTTCATTTCTAGGTTATTGGACCTTCCCGAGGCCTCAAAAATTGTTCAAAAGCATATATACCTTTTCTCCGATCGCAATAACCCTTGCTGACTGCCGTAACATTTCTCCGATCCCTTCGGATTCCCCTCCGATGCGATTATCGCAATCGGAGGGCGCAAAGGTAACATGGCTCATTGTTGTCTCTCCCCGATGGAGCTCCCCCCGATGCCATTTCACAATCGGAGTATCGCAAAACTATATACGACATATATATGCCCTTTCCCCTTTTTAGCCGATGCGATATCGCTAGTCGGCGATCGGCAGTGGCAAGAGTCATGTGCCCGAAATGCATGCCATTTCCTTTTGCTCCGATGCGACATTGACATTGCATCGAGAGAGCATATCGCTTCGCAAACACTTCCTCGCCGCATGCCTCCATTTATTCACATATTTTGTTTGAAATATGATTTATCATTAAAAACTCACTTCACTACAAATTCATCGCAAATCGCAGCATTTCAGTTATCGCTATCGCATCGTAGAAACATATAAGGCACTGCACCATCCAATGCCCTGCCACATCATCCTGCCACGTCACCCGCTGACGTCATCCGCCGTACTAGGGCCCACTGCTGACGTCACCTGCCAAAGAAGGGAGCACAAGCGCAAAAAAGCATCTTAGGAAGCCCAGATTCAAGTTCTGAGGCAGTTTTTGATGCGTGATTAGTGCCTAGCGCTAATCGCGCATCGCTACAGAAAATAGGCCATATTGGAGAATATTTAGGGAATCTTTTGATTCCTCAGCCAGTTTTGTACCGAAAAGAGCATAAAAGGCCTGATTTTGCAGTTTTTAACGCATCAGAAGACAGAGAGAGACCTGGTTCATAGGTTAAAGAATATCAGAGCAAATATGCAGCCAAAAACCATGTCAAAGAGTATCAGTGTAGCGGAAAAGTGTATCAGAGAAGCTCTTCTCAGGGCTCGAGGCGAATGAGGCATTAAAAGAAAAACCCTGAAAGTCAGGAAGCAGTTAAGGAACCATTCAAAGCTCACCAGCACAATTGACTGCACATTAAAACTCACATCAGATCAGTGGACCAGAACTCAATGCACAATTATTACAGAACCACTGCACCAAGTCATAGAGGACACCCCATAAATTCACTTTTGATCCAACAACCTCTGGCACAGCCCAAAGGAGACTTGCATTTAATTCCAGCATAAGTTAGGTTTTAGAAAGTTTTTTTCTTGCAGACCTCTTTAGGTCAGTTGTAATAAATACTTTTAGATATTTTACCTATATATACCACCCTAAAAAATGTAGTAAGGGTTGGCTGGTTGATCTTTGTTGGTTTGAGATTTTGCTTGAGCAGAGACTCGCACTGTAAATGTGGTAATTTGTATAGTCAAAGACTACTGAATTGCATGGATTCTGAAACTATCTGCTGTGTCTAATTGGCCGAGGAGTGACTGTGGAATTCCTGTGCTTCTACATGGCTCAATAAGTGTTCCTTAACTCTCTTTTAGTTTTTTCTTCATGTTTGTTTTACCATTTATGTTCCACCATCTGAATTTACAGAAAAGAAGAATAGTTTAGGATTTGCTTGATAGCACCCTATGCTCAATTTCTATGATTCCTATATGTTTTCATCAGAAATAGTTATGAATATGCATACTTAAATGATCATGTTTACACTATTTCTTTCACATATGAATGATTACTTAGGAATTCTTAGTTGCTCCTAGATAACCATTCATTCGTTTCCCTTATCTGTTAGTTGATGAAAGATTCTTAATTGCCTTTCGTCTCTCACTTTCTTGCCATCTTTTCAGAAATTGGTATTGTTTCACGTGTAGCTATCCTGCTCTATAATCCTCTTGTGACCAAGAAAACGCAACACCAAGCCTCAATCCATGACTCCATGCCCAATGGTTTGAAACTTATCACACTATCCTCTGCCTCTCTACTTGAACGCAACTTCAATCCATTCAACCTCCATCCAAACTTAAACAAAACCCACTGAACCCAATAACTAGCCTAAAATCATCATCAACAAAGCTAAATCATTAAGAGAGAGCCCTTTCTGATTGCAGGTGGGCTAGAACCTGTAATCCAAAGATTGGTTTGTGGTTACCTCGGCCGTATCCCTTTAGGAGCTTAGGGACAACCTGAGTAATAACATAATGGCAACTCCGCTGGGGAATTTCTCAGATAATCTCACAAAACCAGTCCGAAGCTCCACAGAGGAAGAAACCGACCTTTAAAAAGTCCGGTCGACCTATGTTCTTTGAAAAATTCCCAAAAAATAAGTTAAAAGCTGGCTCCCAAGAAGCATTCGCATCATACAAGATCAAATCCTGATCCAAATCCCCCAGCTATTTTTGAAAACCCCAATATAATCCCCAAAATCCTTAGAAAACAAGAGCAGCAAGAAGATTTTGCTGATACTATTCCCGAGACAATTCAGCCTAGTAGTTTTTCAACCCCTGTTAAAGTTTTGTTCTGTTCAAACCCTTCTTCCCCATGTTCATCATCCATTTCCCCAACCGCTGTGTCCGCACCTCCATTTACTGCAAATACTACCACCACTACTCCTATTATCCCAGTCACTCCAGTCATTCCACTTATCCCTATTGTTCCCCTTATCCCCATTAATATGGCTAATAGATATACGCCCTTACAGCTGCCTGCTAATCCCGGGGCTATGCCTCAGGATTATCAGACAAAAATTACCTATTTTGATGGCACAAATTCCTGCAAAACCCTACAGCATACAAAGAAAATGCAGGATTACTTTGAGAGTTATGAGATTGATGATGACAGTGTAAGGATGAAGATTTTTGTCCAAAATTTGACCGGTGATGTTAGGACCTGGTTTAGAGTGCTCACACCCAATTCCATACTAAACCCAAAAGCCTTATACCAGACATTTATCAATAGATGGGAGAAAGAAAGACCCCTTGCACATATTATCTAAGTATGATACTATCAAAAGAGGACCTCAAGAGACTGTCTTGGACTATTGTGTGAGGTTTAATAATGTCTACAATGCAATACCACAAAATTTAAGACCGCCACTTGATCTTTCTTTGTACAAATTCCCTAATGGTTTTGATGCTGAAATGGCATATCAGTTAAGGGAAAGAGCCCCTCAAAGCCTCACAGAGATGCAAGATGTTGCTATTGTTGTGGAGGAAAACTTGATTGCCAAAAGAAACAGAGCCAAAAATGAGAGAAGAACCACCTTCAAGGAAGAACCCTCAGCCTTAGACCAAAAACTAGATGCTATCATCAACGGCATGCATAGCCTAGGAGACAGAGTAGAGAGCGTTGAGAGAAAATCATCATGGGAAGGACAACAGTCCAATACCATAAGGAACCCGAACTTCAGGAAAAATCAGACCACAAATGCTGGAAGGGCTAGTCCCAACCATGATATTAGACCTTCTTTCCAAGAAAACTATGCGGAAGCATCCACATCCAGTGAGCCTGCAAATGAGACTCACATGAACCTAATAGATTCGAAAAATGAACAGAAAATCTTTCTCACTCGAGAAGACCAAGACTACCTTGATGTAAAACAATTTCAGACCAAGTTTGAAGAGTCTTTTGATTTTGAACAAGGTTATGATTCTGCTGTGTATTAGGTGCACAAACAATATAAGTTGAGAACAAGGACCATCGATGTCCCTGCACCTAGCAGAACAAAGGATAGCAAAAAGCCCAACAAATTTAAAGACAATGTTGTCATAATAGAACCAGCTGATATTGTTGTCCCAAACCCGCATCAGGTAAATGTAGAGGATATATCAGACATTCAGCCTCCTATTGATCATCCTCTATCTCCCTCTCCCTCAAAAGATAATCTGAATGGCACTCCAAAAAATCTGCCAAAAACAGAAATACCACAAACTGTCATTCATCATAACGCTGGCATTCAAAAAGAAAACACCGAGAACACTCTTGACAAGGAAAAATCGGCTACTGCATACGCAAGGATTACATTGGATAAACCATTTAACTTAGAAGCAGAAATTGGAAAACTCAAGATATCCATTCCCCTCTCAGAACTTGCCAAACATGATGTATATAGGCAACAAATTCAAAGGTCACTTCAACTACCAGAGGCCAGGGATGATGTAAATGTTTTAGATGATACCCCTGAGCTACTATTTGGTCCAGAAGTTAACGAAAAATCAACATATGGACCTGTTCCACCCTTTTATGTCAGTCTGCACATACATGACAAAATATTGCATAATGCTATGTTTGACTCAGGTGCCTCACATAACCTTATGCCCAAAGCTGTAATGGAAAAACTAAACCTTGATGTCACAAGACCCTATAAAGATCTATACTCCTTTGACTCAAGTCAAGTCAAGTGTTTAGGCTTAATCAAAGACCTTTGTGTGTCTCTAGTCCAATTTCCCAACAAGACAATCCTTATGGACGTAGTAGTTGCTGACATTCCAACAAAATATGGCATGCTCCTATCAAGATCATCGGGAGAAAAACTTGAAGGATCCCTTCAACTTGACCTCTCTTATGCCACTATATTTGTCTTTGGGCAACCAAAGAGACTGTACAAGGAAACACTGATGAAGTATGTGGTCAGTAGTGAGGAAAAGCCCCAAAATTTTCCAATTTACTCAATCCATTCTGACATGGATTCTTTCATTTTATTCAATGATGACACCAATCCTCCAACTGATGAGAACCCTTTAGCTTTAGAGCAAGAAACATGCATCAATGAGGAATCAGTTTCCAATGCCCATGAAATTGTCACAACAGTCAAGGCAACCAGCAAACAAGAAGAACCTCCCGAAACGGAAATGGTAAGTCTGCCCAATCCTCAAATAACTGAAACTCTTAATACAAGCCACAAACAAGAAATCACATGGTGTTTAGAGTTTGATGGTTCTGTCAATAAGTTAGGAGCAGGGGCAGGGGTATGGATTAATAATACACATGATAATCATGCAGAAGGCCATGCCTATAGATTAAATTACAAATGTACTAACAACATGGCAGAGTATGAAGCTCTCCTCTTAGGCCTTAAATTGCTCAAAGCCCTAGGAGCTACAAAAGTGTCCATTCTAGGTGACTTCGATTTAATTATACAACAAATGAAAGGTAACTTTGTTACCAATGACAATAGAATGAGATCTTATAGGACTGCTGCCACACAAATACTCAAGTCTTTCAATGAATCCAAGCTCGCCAAAATTTCAAGAGACCATAATATTCATGCTCACAACTTAGCAACCTTTGCTAGCACATGCAAGCTTCCCTCTGAACCAAATCACCATTTCACTACTGAGATAAAACATAGACCCTCGGTCCCTAACAATGTTAAATATTGGAAAGTGTTTCAAAATGATGCCCAGATTAACAATTTCCTCACTCTTGAGGGCGAATTTTCGAATACAAACGTTGACATGGATGCCATGAACGATTCCCAAAAGCTAACAGAAGAAAATCAGCGGGCTGTAACAGCTGCAACAGCTAAACAAATCCTTAACCCAACTGTTTTTGACAACACCAACATAGAACAACTGAAACAAATGTGTTTAGAGGAAACAACCAGAGCAGAGGATGAGTTCATTGACCTAAAGGATAATTTTTTTCCTATTGGACTAACTCCATTAGAAGACATGTTCGATGATAATGACGTGCCTAAGAAACCAAAAATGGAGCCTCTAAATGATGCTATAGAAGAACACAACATAGGGACAACAGAACAACCCAAAATGATTAAGTTGTCCAAAAATCCGCCCCCTGATCAAAAACCAAAATATGTGGATTTGTTCAAAGAGTTCCAGGATGTATTTGCTTGGAGTTATGAGGACTTGAAGTCCTATGACACCTCAGTGATCCAACATACCATTCCCTTAAAACCAAATCAAAAACCATTCAAACAAAAACTTAGAAGAATCAACCCCATGCTTCTTCCCCTCATCGAAAAAGAAATAAAGAGAATGTTTGAAGCAGGTATTATTGCACCCATCAGATTCTCTGAATGGGTATCTAATTTAGTTCCCACAAGGAAAAAATTAGGAGAGATCAGACTGTGTGTAGACTTGAGAAATCTAAACCAGGTCTCTCTAAAATACCACTACCCTTTGCCCAAAATGGACCATATCCTACAAAGAGTAGTGGGGTCATCTAGAATTTCTTTACTAGATGGATTTTCAGGATTTAATCAGATACTTGTTCACCCGGATGACCAGGATAAGACAGCCTTTACCACGCCATGGGGAACATTTAAGTATGTTAAAATGCATTTCGGGCTAAAGAACGCTGGTGCTACCTTTCAAAGAGCAATGGATATTTCATTTGCCAAGGAGATACATGATTTCCTTGTTGTATACCTTGATGACCTAACCCCTTTCTCCAAATCTGACCAAGAGCACCTTAAACATCTAAGGAAAATTTTCATGACATGCAGGAAATATGGCATTTCCTTTAATCCTAAGAAGTCCCTATTTTCCCTTGAGGAAGGCAAGCTTCTAGGACATATCATATCAAAATATGGGATTAGAATTGATCCTGAAAGAATTCAAGCTATCCTCCAAATCCCATATCCAAGAAACATAAAAGAGTTGCAAGCATTCCTTGGAAAGATCAATTTCCTAAGGAGATTTATCCCAAACCTAGCCGAGCTAATAAGGCTATTGAGAAATATGTTAAAAAAGGATGCCAAGGTAAAATGGTCTCTTGAAACCAAGCAAGCTTTTGAGAGTATCAAAACTGCCTTGACTCAAACGCCTGTCCTCACCAGTCCGCAATTTGACAAAGATTTATCATTTTTTCTTTTGCATCCGACCACACCATAACTGTTGTCCTTTTGCAAAAGGATAATCAAGGTAATGAAAAGATAATTTCTTTCTTCAGCTGAGCTTTAAGAGATGCACCCCTGAAATATCAGATCATGGAAAAGTAGGCTTATGCCCTGGTTAAGGCCATCAAAGACTTCAGAATTTACATCTTATACTCCCATGTGATCACCTATGTCCCAAATTTTGTTGTAAAAGATATATTAACTCAAAAGGGACTAGAAGGCAAAAGAGGCAAGTGGATTGCCAGCATTCTTGAATATGACATTGAGATAAAACCCACCAAGCTGATAAAAGGACAGGGTTTAGCCAAGCTAATGTCTGAAACAAACTTCCAAGCCTTAGATATTAATCAACTGGACAATGAACAGGAGCTGGCGACTCCATAGATCAGTGAAACCTTTTTACAATCCCCATTGTATGCTGATATTTGCTTTGTATTGTTAAACCTGTGTGCTCCCCCAGGATTGTCCAGGACCAAGAAAAGATTTTTAAGGATGAAATCATCAAAGTTTTGTGTAATAGATGGTGCTTTGTTTTGGAAAAATCATGAAGGAATATTGCTTAATTGTTTGACTATGAATGAAACTAACATCATCATGAAAGAATTCCATGCAGGGGACTGTGGAGGACACTTATATTGGAAGTCCACCGCTGACAAGATTTTAAGGGCTGGTTATTATTGGCCCTCCCTGTTCGCAGATGTCAAGAAATTTGTTGTTTCATGTCACAAATGCCAAATCTTTGAAGGAAAAGAAAATTACTGCCTTTGCCCCTTAAACCCATTTCAACCGAAAAGCCTTTTCAACAATGGGGTCTTGACTTCATTAGAGAAATTCATCCATCTTCCTCAGGCCAGCACAAGTGGATTTTAACAGCCACTGATTATTTCACTAAGTGGATTGAAGCTATCCCGTGTAGACAAGCCAATGACTCCACCATTATCCAATTCCTTGAGAGAAATATCCTTTCCAGATTTGGCTGCCCTGAGAAAATTATCACTGACAACGCTGCTACCTTCAAATCCAAAAAAATCATCAACTTCTGCCATAAATTCCACATTACCTTGGGCCACTCTACAGCTTACTACCCTCAAGGTAATGGCTTGGCCGAATCATCCAACAAAAGCCTCATCAACATCATAAAGAACACTGCTAGAGAAAACAAAGAACTGGCATGGAACTCACAAATGCTCTGTGGGCAGACAGACTTTCAACTAGAAAGATCCCATTGGGGATGAGCCTATGAGCTAGTAATATGGCATGGAGGCCAGATTTCCTTCATCTTTGGGCATTCCTACTATCAAACTATTGCAGGAGATTCAGGCTGAACCAAATGACATGTAGAGAAGAGTTAATCAGACCATTCACCTTCAACAAACCAGAGAGCAAATGTTGCAAGAGAAACTCAAAAAGATGTTTGATAAGAAAGCTAAAGCAAAGGTTTTCCAAGTTGGCAGCAAAGTTCTAAGGTGGGATTGACGAAGGGAGGACAAGGGCAAACATGCAAAATTCGATTTTTTGTGGAAAGGTCCATACATTATCAGCGCTGTGCAAGGCAATAACACATATTTTCTCAAATCTCTGGATGGCAGCACAGCTGAAGAAGGCCCTGTTAATGGCCGAATGCTAAAACATTACCATGATCCCTTTTGATTAAGAAAGAACGGGCGGTGTTATTTTTTGTACATAAATGTTTGTATATATCAGCACTTTATTTTATTTTGTAACAGTCTAGATGCTGAAGCATGCAGAAGAAAGCAGGCAGTGCTTCACAATTTACCAGCAAATCAGTTGAGGGAAAGTTCTGTTTGTGGTCCAAAATTTAAAATTAATCTAAACAGTCAGCACTAAGAAGTTTTCAATGCACAACAACAACAGAAGATCAAGGCAGTCTAACCTGTTGTTCTTGGCTTCTCACAAGGAGAAGCCATCCCCAAGTGGAGCCACTGTTAGCCTCCTGATGCAGCAGGTTACTCATATTTCATGATTGACATCTTTACAGGCCAAATATGTCATACTTTGCATCCTACAATGCTTCATATTTGCTAATAGCCACCAGAGAAAGAGGCCATGAGAGTGTGCTACTCAGAGTGCAACTTCTACATTCCAATTTTGAAGAATTATTCCATTTTTGAAGAATTATTCCATTTTTGTAGAATTTTCAGCTAAAGGGAGGTCCAGACAGCTTAATCTTGGTCTCCCTAGGTTTCAATTTCCTATTTTAGAATATAGAGAATAAATAATCTGTCCAAACAGCTTAATCTTGGCAGATTCTTAGATAGGCAGAGAATCAAAGGAGCCCAACTGCTTAATCTGGGCCCTTGGAAGAAATAAGGGTAGTTTGCAGATAGTAGGATAGAAAAAGAAAAAGTTGAAAAGCTGGGTCTGCAAGTCTAAGTGCACCCAAACCAAAAAGAAGAAAAAATGTTATGTAAGTAGGCTGGGTAGGTAATTTTGAAGTTGCAGAATGGTGATTTGTGATCAACTCCACATTTTCAAGTGTTATATTTATCCAGATCACATTTAGCAGGCAGTTCCCATCTGAAGGACTTCAAACGAGGCATGACTAACTTCCCCTTCTTCCTCTTCCCTAAATCATTTACTAACTTCCCCTAAAGAGATCAAGATGTGCTTGATATCTCTTAGTTTCATCATTTTCCATATCATTTGTCTTGATAAAGATCTGCTTTATCCAAGGAGGGTACATATTTTCTCTGCAAAGTTCTATCTCCCCTTTGAAGCCTAAGATCTCTGAAACTTAGCGCTTTCTTGTCATTTTCATATTAACTCCTGACATTATTATGTAAATCCCTATCTATTTCCCTTCCCCCTATCATAACTATGGTAATAATTCCCCTATGTAAATATCCCCTTCCTCTGGTTGAAACATAACCATAAGTATCTCCTTGGCAATTACTGAGTCACCTGGACCTTAGTAAGAACCCTCATCTCTGCATAAATTTCCCCTCCAAGGTGTTTGGACTCCTTCCAAAACACAAAAACCCCCCTTCAAATGCATTCACAAACCCCCACGCATTTCATTTTTGGAATTTATTAATAGTTGATTAATAAATAACCAACGTGCCAAACACATTACACCATTTTCTAAAGTTTGAAACCCACCCGCGGCCGCAAATATTAAAGTTTATCGTGCGTGCACCTTAACTAAACCCCGTGCATCTTCTCCTCCCGACCACTGTCGAATCAGCCCTCCCAGATCCGATGGCTCTTATGCATATCGGGCGCCCTCTTGTGAGTGTTCGTTAGCACTCAATGTCCGACGGTTTTACCGACGTACACCGGGACAGCTGGCGGCATCCCATTGCATCGGGCCGCCCCTGAAAAAAACCACCTCCGTAACAAAGGCGGTCCGATGCATACCAAAACCGCCCTCCCCTCGTGTAACAAGAGCTTCGCGTCACCCTGCCACATTGCCTCCACCTCACCCCTTCCTGCCTACACCTGGCTCACGTCACCCTGCCACCGTGTCCTGCCACGTCACCACCTCGTCGTACTGCCACATCACCCTGCTGACGTCATATCCGTACAGGGG